>JAUIMM010000197.1:755000-810000 GCA_031769625.1 Taudactylus pleione
ATAGCGCCTCACGTGACCGAACGTGACCTGATGAGACAAAACACACCTACGTTCCACTAACCTGGAGCGCAAGCAGGTGGCGGGCATTAACAGGCTGATCGGGGGTGACTGCAAAGCCATAAACAACCACAGACCTAAACACATCAATAAAATGCATAGCACATTAGACATATCTAATGTACAAAACCCAAGAATAATATAACAATTTTTGACCCGGAAGGGGGACATAGAGTACTACAACCCATACTACCGAAGTACATACATATATTAATCAAACAATAATAAACAAAATCAATACTAATAGTAAATCAATTAAACCAAAAGAAAATGAACAAAGTAATAATACCCTTATTTCTAACATAACATAATAATACCCATCACTAATAAGTGACACCAGTCCACAGATTCACAGACCCAGATCAAAAAACTAATGAAAAAATAAAAAATGAAAATGACTTAAGAAAAATATTGCACGGCAAATACTCATTCAATCCACGTGGAGCAACAGTATCCAACTGAAAAATCCAGCGCGCCTCACGTTTTCTCAAGAGCAACTCTCGATCCCCACCGCGCATGGGTTTAGGTACAGTGTCAATCAGCATACATCTCAATATCGATGGAGGATGCTTGAAATCCAGAAAATGCTTTGCCACCGGTTTATCAGAACTAATGGTGGGTACACACTACACGATATGCTCCCTGAGCGATATCGTGTAGTGTTGTCCCCGGCAGGCTGTGCTCAATGTCGTTCATGACATTGAGCACAGCCGCTGAACGATATCATTAACGATATCATTCAGTGCCGGGCTCTCTCCCCCATTCCCTGACATGCAGCAACCTGACGAGATCGTCAGGTTGGGCTGCATGTCAGCCCGATGAACGATAATGACGAACGACCCGCAGGAACGCGCGTCGTCGTTATCGTTCATCTTTTTGGGGTTAAAAATGGACGATAAAGTGGACGACTGAACGATAACGATATCATTATCGTTCAGTCGTCCACTTTATCGCCCAGTGTGTACGCACCTTAAAAGTCTGAAAAGCAGAACGGATTGATGAACGATGGTTAGCCATTCTTTCACGGAATGGTTGCGTCGTCATTCCGATGTAGTATAACCCACATGGGCATGTAAGAAAATAGATCACAAAATAGATGGTACATAACAACTTGTGTCTGATAGTGATCCTCTTGCCACTATGTGGGAAGTGCGTACCCACCAGCATTGATCTGCAAGTTATACAGTTTTGGCACTTAAAACACCCCACCTTGTTACCAAGTAGCCACTGCTCTTGGTGTCCACTTGGTTGCCTAGTTGGGCGTAACAGTAACTGTCGAAGGCTTGGCCCCCTACGGTAGGCCATCACAGGAGGTTTACTGCTAATGCCCTTAAAGACAGTATCAGATGTTATAAAGCCCCAGTGTTTACGAACAGACTTCGCACTGTAATATGACGCCAGATCAAATGTACTTGGGTAAATCATACGTGTGGAATCCAATGGATGCTTTATAGTGGTTTGTGCATGTCTGGATCTAGTCTTCTTAAGACATCTACTGATAACATTCAGCGAGTAACCTCTTTCAACAAAACGATCACTCATTTCTTTTAACTGTATTTCCATGCGTGATTGCGTAGTATTGTTCCGCAATACTCTCATGAATTGAGAGATAGGTAAACTCTCCTTGAGATTACTGGGACGATGGCTGGACGAGTGCAATAACGTATTACGGTCCGTAGTTTTACGAAAAAGGGTAGATTGCAACTGGTTATCCTTCCAAAAAATGGTTACATCCAAAAAATTAATTGCATCTTTGTTGATCTGGGCCGTGAATCTAATGGGAGTGTTGAGTGCGTCGGAATGACGACGCGACCATTCCGTGAAAGAATGGCTAACCATCGTTCATCAATCCGTTCTGCTTTTCAGACTCTTAGTTCTGATAAACCGGTGGCAAAGCATTTTCTGGATTTCAAGCATCCTCCATCGACATTGAGATGTATGCTGATTGACACTGTACCTAAACCCATGCGCGGTGGGGATCGTGAGTTGCTCTTGAGAAAACGTGAGGCGCGCTGGATTTTTCAGTTGGATACTGTTGCTCCACGTGGATTGAATAAGTATTTGCCGTACAATATCTTTCTTAAATAAGTCATTTTTATTTTTTCATTAGTTTTTTTAACTGGGTCTGTGAATCTGTGGACTGGTGTCACTTATTAGTGATGGGTATTATTATGTTATGTTATAAATAAGGGTATTATTAATTTGTTCATTTTCTTTTGGTTTAATTGATTTACTATTAGTATTGATTTTGTTTATTATTGTTTGATAAATATATGTATGTACTTCGGTAGTATGGGTTGTAGTACTCTATGTCCCCCTTACGGGTCAATAATTGTTTTATTATTCTTGGGTTTTGTATATTAGATATGTCTAATGTGCTATGCATTTTATTGATGTGTTTATGTCTGTGATTGTTTATGGCTTTGCAGTTACCCCCGATCAGCCTGTTTATGCCCGCCTCCTGCTTGCGCTCCAGGTTAGTGGAACGTAGGTGTGTTTTGTCTCATCAGGTCACGTTCGGTCACGTGAGGCGCTACCTTGGTTTGGGTTGTGCGTGACACGAAATGACGCCGCCCATAGTGATTGCGGTAATGTGCTACTTCTTAGTGTATGCTGTATGGACTTTGGCTTGCGTTCCGGGTGTGTGGAACGCAGGCCTTGCTTGCTCCACATTGGTCCCTGTGGATCTCGTGGTACGCGTCCTGATTCCGCGACCTGGGAGATGCGCTATGACGCAGTTGACACATGCTGCAGTGGTGAGCTCCAGCACTATGCCGGATGTTTTGTACTATTTCCGGCTTCCGTGCGTTCCACGCTTTGGAACGCAACACGACAGTCCCCCACTTATTAAGTGTTTAAGTCAAGTTGGGCTCCATATCCATAGTTCATATGTGGATTAACCTAAGCCGGTGAGGTGGACACTACAGTGATTGTGACTGACTTAACATATATGGTATGTGTTTGCTTGTTGCTATGTTAATTATGGTTGATTGGTTGTTACACATGTGCTTTTTACTGGCATTTAGGAGGGGTATATAGGCTGGTCTGGTGTGACTGTGAAGCTACCTGTCTTTGGTGGTGTTTGTGCAGTTTGGATTTTCTATGTCTTGACAAAGGTCCAGGAGGACCGAAACGTCGACCTGATTATCGCTTGAAGAATATGTGAGCTTCAATAAAAATGTTTTCACTTTTTCAGTACTGAGAGTGCCCATCTTTATGCATGTTTATATATATATATATATATATATATATAAAAAATAGGCACACATATTTAACTTTACTGTTATCACTGTGTAATGAGACTTCTCACCCATGAGCCGAAGGTATGTGAGATGGGAAAGCACGATTCTCTGTTTGTACCATGGCTTTTATATTTGAGACGCATCAGTTTTGTAAATCAATTTCCTGTTTTCTTTCCTTTAATATGGAAGGGAAAGACTTTGTCCTCTTTCTCACTCTTGTTTGCATGATTTACCAAAGCACTCTCTAAGACGCTCATCATCTTAAGGAGCTGCTCTGGGCCTTTGGAGAACGCAAGCTAGTGAAGTGTATTGTGGATTTGGAGTAAAAATTGTAGTTTACATTTCCCAAAGCACCAGAGAGCCTAGCACTTAATTCTGAAATAAGCCATGCCTGTTGTTATAACTGGAAAATGTATATTTTGAAATGGGGAAGAAAAAAAAAAATCTAGAAAACATGTCTTTTTATGTATTCAGTGGGCAGTAAAAAATATTTTGTAACAATTATTAAAATTTTACTCTAGGGAGCCACACTTGCTCATAGGCAAATATACAGTATCTTAAAAAAGAAGTTTAGCCATGGTCATCCCTTGGCTACTCGTGCTATTCCCAAATGCGGTTTTGTAACTAAGGAACGCTTCTGAAATTACCCTTATTTGAAGGAAAACATAGAGCATGGAACTCCTTCTATGAGTGTAGACTGGCACATAGCAGCACTGCTGATGTATATTCAGCTCCTATTATATTTGTGTAAATTTAGGCTTTTGTTTCCATTTCTACGGTCTGCATTACAGATGGACGGCGTAGCAGCAGCGCACCCTCACCCCCTAACTGTCCTACTCTCATCTCTGGGTGGTGTGTGCTGGTTCCGTCACTGTGGTGGGAGCTGTCGGGCGGGCACTGCATGCGCGCTGGACAGGACAGATCACTGTAATTTATTTGTATCATGAGTAATTACTCTTATGCTGCAGCTTAAATTTTCCCAACTACAAACGCCAGATCTATATATTTTTTTCGAATCCATTTTTGCTGTAGTGTTGTATTGTCCTTGAAATTGTTTGCTGTGGGCCATACTATAGCAGTTTTTGCGTTTAGTTTGTGTTCATTTAATTTCTAAGGAGCTAAATGTCACACACTGATTTGGTGTCCTGTTTTGGCAAAGCGATGCTGTTCTTTATGGTCAGGACGGTAAGGAGGGGAGGTGAAGCAAGTTGGGGAGGGCACAGTCTAAAAGTGCTTGCCAGTCAGGCATTATAATAGTGGAGTATGGGGTGATCATTCAGGGGTCCAGAGCAAAAGGAATGCCCATCGCTAATGCTGTCATCTGTCATAGGGTAGAGGCAGTGGGGTGGTACGATTTATTGTAGAGTGTGTACCCAGCTTTAGTACTCCTACACAATACACTACAGCAGGTAGTGTGGAGTCTGGGGGGCTGATATTGAGGAAGAGAGGGTGGATCACATACCTTATGCGGCAGGGGGGGATGGTTTAGGAGCATACTGTATATAATAGAGAGTAGGGAAGGTCATATGTGACATTCTGATGGAGACTGAGGGGAATAAGTGAAACTGGGTGGGTATAGGCATTGAGGGGAGAGTGGGGGGTATATGTGGCAAGGAGAGAGTGAGGGGGGTATATGTGGCAAGGAGAGAGTGAGGGGGCTATATGTGGCAAGGAGAGAGTGAGGGCTGAGTGTGATGGTGTACGTGTACTGTACATCTCAGGGCCCTAAATCGTACAGGAGGGAGGAGCGCTTCTATCCTCTGCCTGTATATAACCATGGACAGCTTATGGACCTATATACTGAGATGGAAAAGAGGTGTGGCCAGTGTTGTGTGGGTGTGGTCAGTGCCATGTGGGCGTGTACACTCTACACTGTGAGCTTTAATGTCTCCCCAAATACATAAATGTAGAAAAATTGCATAATTATGAGAAAATTAGAAATACAATACTATTACATGATTTAAGGCCAACTGTGTGGCCAGCTAGACAACTGGACACTATCATGCTGCCATGATGGTGGGCCTATTTTTATATGGAGGCCTGGAGCTGGAGCTACATTTGCTCTATTGTTAAGCTTGCCCTGTATATAACAGTCTTTATCTTACTGTTTTGGGAAGGGCGATGAGGGCTCCTGTATCTCCTTAGCTTAGTTCATATTTTTTGAGTCTATCACCTGTCCTTGCACCGCTAATTCCGGGTACGGGGCCTGTGATGCTCCCTTAAAATAAAAACCATTCAAAGTGACAATTTGGGCAGGCTAGGAATTCTTTGACCTGTGTTGAGCTTAATTTGCTATTTTATAAGCTGTTTGATGGAGAGCACAAGAAAATGTCAGCATATAGGTCAGTGGGGGTTGGGTATGAAATACCGGCAGCTGACTAGCCACCGGTTCAAATCCCAACGCTTGAAGCCTGAAGGTGCAGAATCCTGACAGCGGCGGTAAGTAACCTAACCCTCCCCCTCTCCACCCCCTAACCCTCCCTTAGTGGTGCCTATCCCTAACCTCCCTGGGGGTTGCCTAACCCTAACCTCCCCCCGGTGGTGCCTAACCCCCCATTCCCGCACCCTAAACCTAACTCTCCCAGGGGGGTGCCTAACCCTAACCTCCCCACGGTGGTCCCTAACCCCCCATCCCTGCAGCTTAACCCTCCCCGGTGGGTGCCTAACCCTAATTTGCCCTCGGAGGTCCCTAAACCTAACCCACCCTTCCCCGAGCTAACGCGCATACTTATCCCGGATCCTACGTTCGGGATTCCGACGCCGGTATCCTGATACCCTTCAGGATAGTGGCGTCGGCATTTTGCCGGGCGGCGGGATTCCGGCGTTGGTATATCGACAGCCGGCATCCTGTCCGCCGACATGTTAACTACATCCCGTTGAGTGGACCTCTCTAACTGCCTTATTTCCAGTGTACTTTTCTCTTACTGCTTGGAATGGACATTGAAAACTGGAAGAGTCCTTACACGGCTCCCAACTATTTCCTTTGCAGACTAAGGGCCTGATTCAGAGCCGGACGCAATTAGCGCTCGCTCGTCCAGAAAATAGGGGTGGCTATTCAAATGAACCGTCCGCTGTTTGCGGTCTGTTCACGCCTCTAGGTCTGAACGAGCGAACAAAACTTGGAAAAATGCGCCCTCTGGCCACTCGCATCCTACTTCATGTCCGCTATTTATTAGATTAATCGAGTACATCGACCAGGGTATGAACTGCTCGCTATTCTTGTGGTTGGTTTTTGCTACCACAATCTTGCGAGCAGTTCTGGCTATAAAATAACCCAGTGACGTGGTCAATGACGCTGCTGTTTTAATTATGCACACCCATAAAATGCCCGTTTTGACCTTTAAGCACGCCTGCGTTCGGATCTCCACTCCCCGTTTTCAAGCACCATCCCCTGTTATCACCCACATACGCCTCTTTCTGTCACTCAAATTTTCAGGCATTCGCTATTTTGCGAGCACATGAATTTTGACCGCACTGACTGGTTCGCGCATGCGTATAACGATCCGTACGCATGCGCAGTTAGGCAAACATCGCTCGGAGCGAACGAGCGGCCGCTTACGAGCGGCTCTGAATCAGGCCCTAAATTGCTAGAGGTCTGCTGATGTTTTAGCTTTGGAAAAGCAGGTAAGTTGAAGCAGAATCCAAAAGTCCTTTGTATCAACCATATGGCATAACAAAAATTGTGACTTTAACGTTATTTTAAGAGAATCAATTGTGATCTTACATTTAGAATAAAACAATATTTTTTATATATATATTTTTTTAGATAAGTGTTTACAAGAGGGGAGAGACAGGGGGCTTTCCACCTCATTCATTCAGAATTGGATTTCTTTGCTTTTTGTTGTGTTTTAAATTGTAGTGGCTTCACAACTTGTGGGGCCAGGCACAGCTGCCCTGATGCACCCATGCCAGTGATTGCACCTCACAATTTTGTTGTATTCTTTGGAGTCTCGCATGTGACACAAACTTTGCTTAGTCCTTAGAGGCCTCTTACAGTCCTTTCCAGTACAAAATGCTGTAAAATCACCTTGTTCTCGACTGAATCTGATAATCTGGGTGAACTAGGGCCCTCATTCAGAGCTGTACGCTCTGAGCAGAGCGCACGCTCTGAATGAGGGCCGTCCTCCATAACTATGGAGCGTCCTCCTGGACGCTCGTATAGCTGTGGGTCACCACCCACAGCCTATACGAGCGTGCAGTTTGATGGCCGCGATGGTCTTGACCATCGCGACCATCGAAACTGCGAGCCGGAGCCTGCGGTTGAGGTTTTCAACCGCAAGGCCCGGAGTGATTTTGGCTCTATCAGAGCCAAAATCACTCCCACTGACATCACTAGTGATGTCAGTGGGCCGGCTTCTGACGGTAGGCGTTCCCTTAGGAACGCCCTCGTCAGGGAGGCACGCCCCCGGCACGCCCACCAAAGGGGGCGTGCTGTCAATCAACATCGACAGCACGCCCCCTTTGATCAGACACAACGAGCGAAGGAAAGTCCTTCGCTCGTCGCGTCTGGCGCATGCGCACGACGGAGCTCCCTCCGTCGTGCGCATGCTCAGTGCAGAACATCGACCCACTTGCGAGCGGACAGCCGCTCGCGAGTGGGTCTGAATCAGGCCCTAGGTGTCCAAATTCTATAGCAAATAAACATTTCCATGGGTATAAAATAGAACAGTCCTGGGACAACTAGAACAAATGGAGCTCCACCCAATGAACAGGTTGGTAGCCTGTTGTATTTATGTGACTAATGTAGCGAGAAGGCTTGGTGTTGATTTGTAGATGGCAGGTAATATATTCTCACTTTTAAGCCCGAAGTAAAGAATTACTGTCATGAAGCTAAAATATGTGTGTTTTTGTTTTTATTTTTACTGTTTTTGACTATTGTACCATCATCTTGTTATCAATGCTACAAAAGGTAAAGTGCCAAGTTCTAATGTTTTCGTTTTTTCACCTATCTGTTTTCTTTTAAAATTATGTGTTTGCAGGTATGCAGTGTATCTAATAGAGATGTGACCATCGGTTAGGTTCCGATGGTCACGTGTCCATCGGAACCTAACCGATGATCACATGAGATCATTCATTCATGCTGGTGTTGATCTCACGTGAGTGAGTCTTGGATCTGATGTCTCAGAATCTGATTTATTTTATTTTATTGGAGAACTTTGATCCATCCCGATATACAATGCATTCTGCTGGGTACGGCTTCTTTTGGGAAGTCATAGATATATTTCATACTGACACTTGGAGAGTGAGAGAAAACAAAGCAAAGTTGAAGTATGAAGAATAGCCAGCAAAGACCAAGGCCCTGATTCAGGGCGCTCGCTATTTGCGAACGCTCGCTCTGAATCAGGGCAGGCCGTGGGTGACCACCCACAGCTTTAGCGGGCGGCCTGGCGATGGTCGCGACCATCGGGCTTGCGACGAGACCCTTGTGGTAGGGTCTCGTCCACCGCAAGCCCCAGTAAACTTCCTGCACTAATAGAGCAGGAAGTTCACTACTGACATCACATGTGATGTCAGTAGGGCCGCCCCCAAATGGCAGGCGTTCTTTCGGGAACGCCTCCGTTTGGCCAGCCACCCCCCTGACCCGCCTACAAAACGGGGCGAGCTGTCGATCAACATCGAAAGCCGTTTTGCCGCGAGCCCCGAGTGAGTGAAGTTCTCCCTCACTCCGGGGCTCGCGCACGCCGCGTGTGCGCACTCCCGGCCATCGACCCGCTTGCAAGCGGGTCTGAATCAGGCCCCAAGTACTTAGCAATAACACCTGGGTCTCTATTTATCAAATATAATCACTGTATATCCCCCTGAAAACACCCGTTTTCAGGTGGTTCACAAAAATATAAAGGATTTCTCAAAACTAACATGGAGGAACAGCAGCAGATTTCTCTGATCCCTTCATATCCGACAGCAGAAGCAGCTCCCATAGGTTTCTATGGGATGCGGTTAAAATACTGACGGAGGTGATTCCGGCAGTCTGAATGCCAGCGTTGGATTCCAGACACCTGTCAGAAACCCGGCGCCAGCATCCCAACCGCTGGAATCCCAATGGTAAGTACCGTGGTTAGGGAAGGGGTTAGGCCCTAGGGGAGGGGGGTTAGGTATATGGTGCTGGAAGGGGGAGGTTAGGTTTAGGCAGTAGGGAGGGAGGTTAGAGATTGGCACCGGGGAGGGAAGGATAGGGTAGGGAGAAGGGAAGGGTAAGCTTACCGACCGAAAAGTCAGTATTCTAACCCTGTCGGGATGACGGCATTGAGATTCTAACCACCGGGACCCTGAATGCCGGCATCACGTACCCATCCCGTTTCTATTGAGGCTGCTATGCTGTCGGATGTAGCAAGCCTTGGAATGCAAAGGTGGTGCAAAGCATTTTAGAGTTTGGCTCCAGCAGCTAACGTCATCTTCAGACGCAATGGCCCCCAAACAGGCGTGGTCTGCAGTAGCGCTGTGGGGACCTGATAAAAGAAGTGAAATTATTGCATTTACGATTAATTCACTTCTTATGCTGGGTACACACTAGACGACTTGCAAACGATGCAATGGTCATCTAGATTTCCCTTGAGCTCACGGGCCAATGATCTAGTGCAAACACAGGGCCTGATTCAGAGCCGAACGCTCTGACCAGAGCGCTCGCTCTGAATCAGGGCCCTCCATGAAAATGGAGCGTCCTCCTGGATGCTCGCATAGCTGTGGGTGACCACCCACAGCTTATGCGAGCGTCCATGATGATGGTCGCGATGGTCAATACCATCGCGACCATCGGGCTTGCGACGGAGACCCTGTGGTAGGGTCTCGTTGCCGCAAGCCCTGGAGTGATTTTGGCTCTATCAGAGCCAAAATCACTCCCACTGACATCACTAGTGATGTCAGTGGGGCCGGCTTCAGACGGTAGGCGTTCCCATGGGAACGCCTCCGTCTGGCAGCCACGCCCCCGGCACGCCCACCAAAGGGGGCGTGCTGTCAATCAACATCGACAGCACGCCCCCTTTGGTGCGAGACCCGGAGCGACGGAAAGCCCGTCGCTATCTGGGTCTCGCGCATGCGCACGACGAAGCGCCCTCCGTCGTGCGCATGCGCAGTGGGGCAACATCGACCCGCTTGCGAGCGTCCTGCGCTCACGAGCGGGTCTGAATGACCCCCACAGTGTGCAGTCTTTCAAACGACCGAACACTATATCGTGCTTCGCTTGGTGGTTACATCGTTAACGATATAATAACATATCGCCTGGTCATCCTGTAGAACGTACACACACTGCACGACTTGCGGGAAATCGTTAACAAGATTGTCAGATTGAGCTGCATGTAGGGAAGACCTGAAGACGCAACGTCCGACGCTGCAGCAGCGCGCATAGTGCGTACACATTTACCGATTTGAGTGATTTGTCTTTCTGATGCGTCAGAATCGGCCAAATCATTCAAAATATTGTCTAGTGTGTACGGGGCTTTACACATCGCAGGGATGGACTCCTTTCAGAGCCCCTGTCGTGCGTGGGTTTAAGAATACGTTCTGGTACCCGATAATTGGCAAGTATGCCCTTAAATAACAATTGCATAGTCTTTCACTAAGGTAAACAAGCGAAAATAAAAGTTATTTAAAATGTTTCCATAGAAAAGCTTATAAGAAAATATGAATTATGCTCTTCCAAAGGTTGTTTATTTAAATGAAAACCACATTTTTAGAAGTGTCCCCCAAATTAGGCTGTGGTAATGGTGTATATATGAGTTTGTGGGATTAGTGCACACCCGAGTGCTGTATGAAAATTAGAAAGACTGGAGATACAGTATTCTTAGTATTATTAATGGAAAAATAAGCAACTTGCGTTCTAAAACTTTTCCCCATTGAGACGGATTCAGAATCTTGTAGATAAAATATGTGCATAATCCCATCTGTCTATCAGGACCTGTATGTACCTATATAAAGGGAAAGTGACAGAACCTGAAGCTGGAGGCAGTGCGCACAACTTCTTGCTGTTTTGCAGGCATAACAGCATATTGCAATCTTTACTGTTTACACGCCATCAACTTATGCTGTTAAAGACAACATCATTTGCATGCTAACAACACATGCTGTTTCCATAAAGAAACATATGCTGAAGATATTTATTATGATCATGCAAATCTGCTTCCTAGGCTCTAGCAGTTTCTGATTTACATTGTGTGTGTCACTTTGCAAGTCTCTCTCTCTCTCTCTCCCTCTCTCTGAATAGGATGCTGCAGTGTGTGCAGTAGTTGCAGTAGTGCATTATTGTGGTGGTGAAGAGCCGTAGCAGGAATTTGTGGGTAGCAGTCGGGAAGCCGATGGCCGCTATCCCAACCGACGGCTTCCCGACTGTCTAATCCCAGCAAGTGTCTAATGACAACAGGCGTCGAGATTCCATCGTCTGTCATTAGACCTATGTCGGGAGCCCAACACCCGGCTTATCGTTCGAAGGTAAGCCGGGCGCTGGGCGTGGACAGCCGCGGGGGGGAAGGTTAGGGGCTCCCGGGGGGGATTTAGGGTTAGGCACCCCCCCAGGAGGTTAGGGTTAGGCTAGGGGAAGGGGGGGTTAGGCACCCCCGGGGGGAGGTTATGGTTAGGCACCCCCCTGGGGTACTTAGGTTTAGGCGGCGGGGAAGGGGCGGTTAGGTTTAGGCACTTAGAGGGGGGATTAGGGTTAGGCACTTGGGAAGGAGGTTAGGGTTAGGCACCCCTAAGGGAGGGTTAGGGGGGGGGAACGTTCGGGATCTTCACCTCTGTCGGGCTTCCGCTGCCGGGATTTGAACCGCCGGGCAATCATACTGATTCCGGAATTTGTTTAGCATCACGATAGTAGTTGGAGTGATTTCATTTTAGACATACTTACTGACATTCCAGGAGCAGCCGGAGAGGAGATGCTGCTCTCAGATTCAGGGGGCGGGGGCCAGACTATAGCCTAATTAGGCCCCGCCCCTTTGCAGAAAACCCAAAGATTCTCAGATCCGTGAGGAGGGCGCCGGAGCCAAACGACGTAATTCCCGTCATTTAGCTCCGCCCCCTCCCTACGGACCCACAAATTTCTCTGAAAATCTCCCTAGGAAGTGGGCAGGATGCTGGAGATTTGCCTACTCTTTCGGGGGTGTGGGGGGTTACCAGAAAATCGTGAGCCTCCCGGTAGAGTGGGCAAGTATGATTTTAGATGACTTAATAGATTCTTCCCAACTTAGGTAGGGCAGTCCTGGTTTGAGTGGACCGTCCTGTGGATCAGGGGTTTCGTCCCATTGGCATTGGAGAGGTGTTGTTGAAGGGACTGGCCCAGGTCTCTAGAATGGATTTGCACATGCTTATGTGCACTTACAATATACAACAAGACTGTGATGAAGCATTGATGCATGTGTGTGCTACTTCCGCCATCTCACTGGCCTGAGCAATGTACTCTGTCCTGCACTGCTCCTCGCCCCTCCATATCCACATTACTCCTCCTAACTACTTCACTTCCGCTAATTATAACTATGAATTCTTATCTCCTCTTTATTTCTTAACTGCAGTATCCACAACCTATTGGAACAAAATAGATATTTTTAAAATCCCCTCTAATCTACCTTTTTTTACCCTTCTGTTTCTATCACTCAGTCCAAGTTCTCCCCCGTTATTTCCCAAACACTTTATTTCAGATTCCTCACACTACAGAAATGCAGCCAACTTCAAACACATCATCTGTCACTTTCAAAAGCATTTAAATGCTACTCACAATATGGAGTGCGTGCTCTGTCTATGACAAACCAGCATCCATCCAAGACCTCTCCCCCCAACCTTCTGCAAACCACAGAAACCTGGTTCAGACCATCGGATGCTGTCCCACCTGCAGCCATGCTTGCCAACTCCCCGGCTGCCCGTTCCGGAAGGAGGCAGCCAGGTTGGCTCAGCAAGGGGGTGAGTGTTGCGGCAAAGTGGACAGGCTGGTGGACATAATTCCGCAATTACCGGCATTATGAAACCTTGGGCGAGACCACAATGATGCAATTCAGTATGAATAGCTTCATCGGCGGACTGGGCCACCTACTTCACTCAGTAAGAAGGCGATTGGCTGCGGGAGACTTGCCGACTCTTCCAGGCGGCCTGGAGTGCCACCAGATGTTCATGAACCTCCTGGCTGTTCCTGGAGTGTATGTCTGCAGCCCTTCTGCATGGTGCTCTCAGTTCTCCTGCGCCTCCAAGCCATTCTTTTGTCTTGGTGGCTTATTTAACCTACCAGGACTGAGAAGGTCATGGGCGACTCATAATACTGACCTACATGCAGATCAGTTGGCTGGCGAAATTTGAAACATTACTCCTCTATCATCCCATTTTCAACTGCTGAAATAAATACTATCCAGAATTTCAACCTCCTCCCCCTGAGTTTTGCTTTGATATATTCAGTCAGTTTTAAATAATGCTTTGTGTCCAGTGTTGGATAATGCATTGCTAATCCTCTAATGGTGACAATTAATATATAATATCACTGTGATTTAAAAGTTCTCCTGTAGAGGAGAGGTTCTGTCTTCATGAATACCCAGGGAGGAACAAACTTGTACTTTGGTCTTAAAATGTGGTCCTGATTGGTTGGCTCAAGTTAGTGTACACCTGTCTCCCAGATTGCTCCTTGATTAAATCATCCAGTAGGATTGGCCCAGTTTTTAAAATGCTCATTGAAGTCTATGGCAGGGGTGGAGACTGGAGTTGGCTCTGTTTAAAAAGTTCATGTTGTTGTATTCTAGTATAATTTCATACTTTTGGTTGTATTATCACTACCACATAGTAATGTTCAACAGTCCTTTTTAAGGGTCATAATTGAGCAATAATCCTGGAGTGTCAGCTAAAGGCGTACAGAAATCTCTGCAACTCAAAAACATATCTGTTCTACAATACGTAGCACACTCGACAAGAATGGTGTTCATGGTGAGGGGCAGCACAGAAGAAGCCACTGCTGTCCACAACAAATATTGCTGCATGACTCAAGTCAGCTAAAGAACATCTGGATGTTCCACAGAGCTATTGGCAAAACGAAAGTAGAGTTTTTTGGAAGGCTCACACAACACTATGGGGGAAATGTATCAAAGCTAGGAGAGAGATAAGGTGACTTAAAGATAAAGTACCAACCAAATAGCTCCTAACTGTCATTTTTCAAACACAGCCTGTAACATGTCAGTTAGAAGCTGATTGGCTGATATCTTCTCTCTCTCCACTTTGTCTCTCTCCAAGCTTTGATAAATCAAAGCTTGGAGAGGAAAAAAGGCTCAGCGCGGTAGCATCAAATCCTCATCCCATTTGTAAAGCGGGGTTGAGGGAGTATCATTGTTTAGGACTTTGACCCATGTGCATTGATGGAAGAATTAATTCCAAAGTGTATTAATACTTTTTAAAGGAGAATGTACAGCTGGGTACACACTAAACGATGTGTGTACCCAGCCATGCGACGGACGACCGCACGTGCTACAGGCCGACAGATCAGGCGGCTAGTACACATTACACTAACCGGTGCCCAACATGTCGGCACCAGTCGCATCCCCGCTGCATGGGGTCATCAGTCGCATTGCCAGATTGAGCTGCTGATGTGACCGATGACCAAATGGAAGCGCGTATGGGCCGACATAGTGCCCAGTGTTAGATAATGCGTACACATTTGACGGATATGACTATATGATGTCCCGATCCATCGAATCGGGCAACAATATAGTTAAATGTGTACCTGCCTTAAGGGCTACCTGTCTTCTGGAGTGGCCCAGTCAGAGTCCTGACTTCAGCCCGATTGAGATGCTGTGGCATGACGTAAGGAAAGCAGGTCACAACAGGCATCCCAAGAATATTGTTAAAATTAAACTGTTTTTAAGAAGGAATGTTCTGAATTCTTCCTCAATGTTGTTCAGGTCTGGGGCCTTATGCTGAGTTGGACGGGTCTCTATGCGTGGGTGTAAATTGACGAGTTTTTGCATCCAGCGCATGCGCAGTAGCGGATTTCCGCATTTTTTGACTATGTACCTCCTATTTTGAGTTGGATAGAACTTTACCAGATTTGTCTTTCAGTGAAAATGGGCATTTCGGGGAAGTGAAAGTGCGAGCGCACAGAACCACCCTGTCTAGTGGGAGTGTCATGGGCGTGTATGTAATGCCGATACTAATGATGACGGTTGCTATGGGCGGCACTGCTTTCCGCCCTATGGACTCTTGCATTAGCAAAAAGGTAGTAAATCCCGCTTCCTCGGCTACCCGATAGTACAGCCACTTGCATGTGATTCAGAATCTGCCCCCTGATCTGCATAGGAGACATTTACAGTAGTTGAGTTTTTTGGTGCTAAACCAGTTACTAAATATTGGGGTTCACATACTTTTTGCACCCTGCACTGCAAATGTTGAAACGGAGCATTCAATAAAGATACCTAAACAATACCAAATTGTGTGGTGTTAGGTTTAAGCAGACTGTGTTGGTCTGTTTTTGTGATTTAGATAAAGATCAGAACATATTTTATGACCCATTTATGTAGATAGCCAGGTAATTACAACGGGTTCACATACTTTATACTCTATGCACACCAGTATATTTAAACTTTCTCATTATACCTGGCAGCTGAAGAGTTGGTGTAAGTGTGGCATCTTGGTAGACTGCTTAATTACTGCACTACTAACCAAAGTAAAAACTTAATTACTGAGTAATTTCATATATTGTAAGTTTTTGTTGTTGCTGTTTTTGTTTGCCTGTTTACATGAAAACAAATAATGCATGTCAATACTCGTACATATTATTGGTGTCAGAAGTGAGATGGTATATCTGTCATAGCCATTCGTGCATCACCAAAGTATAACTTTTCGTTATGTTTCCATATAATTTCAGTTGTCTTGTATTTAATAAGTAAAACTAAAAGCCACGCACGAGCTGTTGATTTTTATTGCACGTGTGTCGCTGGACACCTAGCAGAGATATTTTTGATTAAAGAATTGTTTGTCACTTTGTTTCACTGACACAATGACCTTTAAAGTTTCAGTGCAGCAACTGATTGACGCTGGGACTTTGAGTTATCTGGTTAATGATACGGTGACGTGTTTGGCACAGTTGATGCAGGATTCTGCTGTGGTGCACATTTCGTAGTACTTTGCGGCGGGCGTTTAGGACGTGGAGTGATGGTGTATTTATATTTCAAATGACAGCTAAAAAATTTAAATATTACTTAATAAAAAGAACAATATAATTTTTTTTGTAAATGCCACATCATGAGCAATGTTTGATTGATCGCCATATCTGTTATTGGTTGACAGGTGAATTTTATGTTGGATTGCTGATACTCTTTTTAGACATGCGCCAGAAACTCAGGTTTTCTTGACCCGGGTCTTGGCGAAGTCTGAAAAAAAGTATCCGGGTTGGAGTTCCGGGTCCATGACCCTGCAATTGACTATGGTTATTCCCAGGACTTGCAACCCGGGTCAGTGCCCGGCTTATGTCTGAAAGTTATAACCTGGGTCTTGATGACCTGAGCCAAGCCTAAAAAGACTTGATTGGTGGGCACAGTAGCGCTTGACATCATCTTCAAGCGTTCACTGGAAGACCCGGGTCCGGTATGAAGGGTGATGACCCAGGAATAACCCGGGATCATCACTCAGGTGTAAAAGGAGGTCAGTACTGAACCCTGGCTCCAACCCATGTTCACTGTCCATGGTTCCAAGCCGGGCCAAGCTGGGGTTTATGTCTGGAAACAGAATATTGACTAAGGTGAATTAAACCAACCCCCCCCCCCCCAAAAAAAAAAAAATAATAATAATAAAAAAAAAAAAAAAATTCTACATATTTACAAAAATAAATAAAAATGTGTTAGTGAAGAATATTCCTGCAAGGGGGAGGCATGATGGTGCAGTGGTTAGCACTGGAGACTCAAAACACTGGGACCGTGAGTTTGGTTTGTTCTGTGTGGAGCTTGTATGTTCTTCCCACGTAAAGGCATACTTTTAGGTTAATGACTGCTGCCTAAAATGTACTTAACTGAATGTTCATGTGCTACAGAATTTCAACCAAGCTCCCATTGGCCCTGGGACTAATGTGAATGACAATGAATATTCTCTGTACAGCGCCTCTCAAATTATGGCGTTCTATAAATAGATGATGATGATGATTGATGATAAGTTAATTTACATACTTAATTACTTAGTATTAGTGGAAAAAATAATGTTTGACATTGTGTGGTTCAGACCTCAATATATTTGTTATAACTTTACATTCAAAGATTTTGTTTTTGCAAAAAACTTGGGTAATCGTGAACATTTTTGGACTCCCGAATGTCGCTGACATTTGACATCTCCTCAGAGGAGAGGATGAAGAGAGAGTAAAACCAGACAAAATACTTGAGTTTCTGGTATAAAATGATTAGAGTGAACTCAGGAATAATGATGATTCTATATCACAAATAAGGGGCTAATTCCATTTTAATTAAGGCACATTTTCCTGGAAAGCCTATCCTGTTATCTTGCCTGGCAGTAAATTGTTCACACTTGCATTACAGTAAGTGACTAAATATATATTGCCAATGTATAAACACCATGTGTATAATAACTGTTTTCACCAATATTTGACTTAATACTACTTTGTAAATTGATAATGCACTTTCTCAGAAGTACAGTACATAAACTATATTGATCTGCCTTTGAACATATGTACATTATAATGTTTTCGCCTACCCCGGAGCATCACATGGTTAGTTTAATTTTATTTTTAAATATGAGCTGGTGTCATGGAACGATTCTGTAAGTTCCATATGTTAAATAGTGTCTTCCTTTATGTGCAGCGTCTGTTCTGGGTTTCCAATCCCTTTGCTGATTAATGCATTGCACTGCAGAGCCGTACAGCAGCGAAGGGCTTATTATTTGAACATTATTTGTCGTGTCATCCCCAGATGTGACTGGGGAGAACCCTATTAATTCATGCACTGTTTCCACCAGGCTCTGTCTCCAGCTGTACATTTTCTTCCAAAATGCCTAAGATTTGCACTGTAGAGACATCTAAACATCCTTAATATATGTTCTCTCATTGCCGTGGGTTAAGTTGCAAACAACGTACACTGTTATTTAATGGAGGTACGCAAGTCTAGGATTTAAGACTTATCAAATTGCTGACACTTGAAGTCATTTGTACTTCAGTTGTAACCATCTACAGTATATGTCATTTCAAATTGCACAATTTATGTGCACTTTTATTATTTTATTATCTGGCAGTGAAACGTCTTAATTTACTGGTATTTTCAGCACCTATAGTGCAACGCTGATTAAATCCCAGAATTGTCTTCGTTCGTGCAGTCACATCCCTACAAAAGGCAACACACAAGGAGGGGGGGGGGGGCTGATGCTTTTGACTTTCACAATACAGAGGATATGAGTTATTTATGTTTGAGTATTGCAGCAACGTCCTTATCTGCATGTGGCACTAAAACAAGGATTTGTTGTGGGATTTGAGAGGGTTGTCTCGAGCTTCGGTATTAAGCACCCAAAACTCTGGGGGACTGGCACTAATTTCCTGGCTCTCGTAAAATAAAATAGTATTCATAACAAGTGGAGTGGCTTGACATAAGTAATGATGGCATATGCAACCGAAGATTACCACCCCAGCAGTATAATCAAGGTGCTCGCTACTAATGCAAGTTAAATTGAGACAATAACGGAGAAACTTGCGTCCTGGGATTAGGAGAATACTTGAAATGCTGACATCGGCATATCCTGACAGAGGATCCTGTCTTGCTTTCGATTTCTACTCCTACTTAATGACCTCAAAATTTGTATGTCATTAACACCGTGTACTAAAGTGGGAGCGAACAAGGTTTGGGAGGGAGAAGATTCCCTGTCTGAGTTGACTTTTGTCTCTTCTGATAATTGGTGGGTTTTTTTCTATGCCATATTAGAGCTCAGCACATGAAGTAGAGAAGGCCCCAGAGGTCTATATAAACATGCTGCTAGTATGGAAAGCCTCAATCTCCCAAGCGTTAGACAATAATTTACATACTTTGAATGAAAAGTCATTTATGCCTGTAAAATTGTTATTGCCGGAGCAAATTTAAATGCTGCTCGTATGAAAACCTGAAATGAAGCCATATTAAAATCTGATGCTTCGATCAATATTGTGTAACCCTGCATAATTAATGTTGGTTTATTTATTTTGTTCTTTCTATAAAAAGAAAAAAAAAATCCTAGCTAATTACACATGATCTTTGGTACCCTGTATGGTAATAACGGCATAAATTTGAAGTGAAATGGGGAATTAATAAAGAAATCTATAAAGATACTTTGAATGTATTAACCAAGTGATGTTTGGTGTCATAAGTGCTTTTGTTCTTTGTTATATGGTAACAGCTGAACCAGAACAATGCTTTATTAGTATAGCAAGTTAATAGCGATGGGGGCTTAAGCTTTAGAATGTAGCGTAGCATGCAAAGTGGAGGCATTTATTCACTGCACCATGTGTTATATAAGTGGATTTTTTTGGGGGGTGGGGGGGGTTATGCAACTTTAACGAGGGATTCAACCAGTCAAACCCTAATTCTGGGTTGAAGTTTCCTGGTTATTTCTAAATAACTGGTTACAAAACATGACTTAGGTGGGATTTTTGGGGCACTTTTGAAGATGGGTGCCTACGATTGTCCCCGGAATATATTTTATACCAGAGGCTCTGCCAGAACTTTGTGGGCCCCTTAGCAACATTTTAAAGGGGGCTCTTTCCACGTCTTCTGTTCATTTTATGACTCATAGTAATGCCCTAGTTCACATTATACTGCATAATGCACCCAATTCATATAATGCCATATTATTGAGTCCCAAGTTAACAATATGCCACATTGTCCTGCCGCCTGTACACATGCAACATAGTGCCCCAGTTCACATTATGCCACATAGTGCCACATAGGGCAGTTCCGGGAACCTAGTACACAACTTTATGACCTGGGTGCCGTTGAGTCTTTGGGCCCCATAGCAATGGAATTACCTGCACCCGCTATAGCTACTTCCATGCTCTCTGCTTTTATAAGCAGACCTAAGGCCATATTAAGCCATAACTTACTTGCACCTACAGATTTTGGACATAAACATAACTTAATTTCAGTGTTGTGCTAATATTAAGTTGCAGAATGTAGGGGCTTCATTTCTAAAAATAAGATTTTTTTTTTCTTTCTCATGTGCTGCTTGGTTGTTGTAAAGTCACACGAGATAGCGCTATGCAAAAAGAGGATACATGTCTCCAAAGTCAGTACAGTGCTTTTCTAAGAGCTTGATCTCCAAAAATACTTGCATTTTAAATCATCCTCTATACTGATGAAACAAGCAGATGTCTGGTGAAACGCAACATTTATCGCCTTTGGTCAAATACCAAAATTTGGCGGTATATTGTACTAAAGATACTTTTTATTCCATGATTTGGTGCCAGATTGGATTATATATATCCTACAGATCCATCGTTGTCGCAGTGCATGCACACGGGCACATGCATTGCGGCATAGTGCAGCTTTCGCCAGGCTGCGACTAGTCGCGGCCGGCGTTCTCCTCATTGAAGTCTATTGCGTGCGCATGTATAGACGCAGGCATACTAGTCACGCCATCCATGTGGGTTAGATGAGCGTGGCTACATCTGTATATTAATCTGCTTTAAGCTGCATCGATGATAAATGTCTTAATTTAGCTCTCTTCTCTACTGAGCTTATTGAATAACCAATAGTGCTGAAACTCCTAAAAAGCAGAATGAAAAAAAAAATGAAGACTTTTTTTGTTGCTTGGAGATTATTATTATTATCATTTATTTATATGGCACCACAAGTGTTCCACAGCGCCTTACAAAGTAAGCGACTTACAGAACAATACAATACAGGACCAGGACAAGGATAATATATATTGCTACATTAGCAACCATGACACCCAGATAAGCAACAGAGCATAAGCAACCAAGTGTTAGGTGCCCTAGTGGTGAGTAAGAAGTAGATGAAACTAAAGTAGGGAGAAGCACAAGAGGGTAGATGCTCGTGTGAGCTTACATTCTAAAGGATAATGTCAAGTTACTTGCTCTTTTTTGATTTCATAGTCAGGCCCCAAGTGTTACCTTTTATAAAGAAACTGGGGGAATCACTG
This sequence comes from Taudactylus pleione, assembly GCA_031769625.1. Classification (NCBI taxonomy): domain Eukaryota; kingdom Metazoa; phylum Chordata; class Amphibia; order Anura; family Myobatrachidae; genus Taudactylus; species Taudactylus pleione. Next base: position 776,369 of record JAUIMM010000197.1, read on the forward strand.
CTAAACATTTTGACTGATTTGATCGATGAAATATTCTCTGTGATGCCCTGAAAGTTATGGTATGAAGGTCCAAATCTAGTTTGATTTTTTTTTAGAATGTGTTGATTTTTTTATGATGGATTAGGAAGATTGTACTTAAAGGTGCCCACACACATACCGACTTTTCATCCAATTTGGCCGATTTCGACGAATCGTGACGACAGATCATGTAAAAAATGGCCAAATCATGAGTTTCTACACTTGATCACGATGCCGATGCGCCTCCCCGCTCGTCGTACATCGCATCTTCAGATCTGCCGTGCTGTAGGGCAGATTAGCCAATCTGGGATACAATGCACTGGCTGCAAGATAGATCTTAAGTCAGATTGGACATTTTTAACTCCAAATCGTGACCACGACTGCCTGGGGAGAGTTCAGGGAGAGTTCAGGGGAAATCGTGTACATTGGGAGCAAGTCGGTATGTGTGTGGGCACCTTTAGTGTAGCTATTTTGCAAGCTGTAGGCTGGTTTTTTTTCTCTCATCTTTTTATCAAGTTAACTTTCTTGAACAGAGGTGTTTAACCTCTAGGTCAGGACCAAAATATAGGTAGCCAATTTATGTTAGGGGGCTCACAATGCTCTACGTTTTGCACAGGTATTGTGCAGGACCTGTCACAAATTCATGTTTGAATATGTTTATATTGTACAATTTTGATCTTTCTATTCATTCTCGGCCTGATTTCGCATTGCACCCATCTTCCTATGCAACCACAATGAGCACGCTCTACATATCTTGGCGATACTTGCCGACATTCAGCTCCCTCCTTCCGGGAGGGAGCTGAATGTCTGCTTACAGCGGGGGGCGTGGCCGGGCAATGTGAAGTATCGGGGGCAGGGCCGGGGCCATGAGTAACGGTATTGTGAAGCAGAGGGCGGGGCCACGATGATGCGATTCAGCGCAAATTGCATCACCTCCCTCCCCCCACCCCCGCAGCGAGGGTTGCTGTCGTTACTCTGGGGGGTGGGGGCGGGAGAGTCGGTGGCCTCCGGGAGGCTAGCCTGCCTTTCCGGGGGGGGGGCCGGGAGGCTCCCGGCCAAATCGGGAGGGTAGGCAAACCTGATCTTGGCGCATTTCTGGGCCATTCTTATTTGGATGTATCATGGCCGCTTCTCTCAGTGCATGAAATGAGAGTTTCTGGTTTGCTTGTTACCAGGACTCAAACCCCAAGTGCCTGCTATGATCTGCAGTGGCTTATACCACTAAGCCTCACAATACCTGCAGATTGGTTGTTTGCATGTTAGAGAACTGTCTCATGGAGTGCAGCCATAATTGTGCCTTATTCTGAGTTGGGTGTATGTCTAGGGGACGACTATTTCAGACGGGTCTCTTGCACCCAGCATAGGTTACATATGAGTGCAGATACTAGTGATGACCGTTGAGCATGCAAACGGGAAGCATTGGGACGCCATGAAACATGAGCATGAGTATGTGCGTATTGACGCATGAGCTTTCCTTTGGCAAAATATCCGCGTTCCTTTATGCAGATCTGCACAACTCAGAATCAGGCTTTCTATATCTTATGCCAACAGGAAGGAAGTAGAATACTCTGATGGAACAGTTTAAATATTGAATTTTGGACTCACGCAAATCATGGTGCAGGTAGTTCAAAAGCCTGAAAATAAATGGTTTGGGCGGTTTTCTGCGCACAGTGTATTTCATAGTGTTTCACCCCCCCTCGCTATTGTATTTTTGCTGAATGCATGAAAATGTATACAAAAAATGGGTTTTTCCATGCAGCATACATAGAAAGACTTATGCTTTCAGGTCTGCGGCAAAAGACACAAGCCATACAGTACTCTAGAACCTGGCAGCCTTCATGAATTCCCCTGTATGTCATAGTCACGTTAGCATTTTTGCCCTTTTAGAGTGGATGAAGGCTGAGCGGAAGGTCGAGGCCCTCCAGTGAATATTTTTTTTTTTTTTTTTAGACATAGCAATTTCCTGGCATTGTTCATTAATTTCTGCCTTTGAAATGCCATGTCAAACCTCTAGGAATTCACAATACCAGTGTCCCTTGGACAGCTTCTCACCATGGTCCAGTGCGAGTTTCTGATGAAATTACAGGTGCAAGGAAATGCAGAATTAGAACTATATCTGATGTTGCAATACTTGGAAGGCTTTGCTTTTGTTGATGACAGGACAATTCCAATTTTGACAGTTTAATTTACTGTTGCCAGTGGACAAGAGCAAAAGGAGAATACGGGGTTAGGCACCTGCCCCCGTGTAGTGTGTCTCGCATGCTGGGTTGCAGAATCATGACTCCCTCAACTTGTCGTGCTCAAATGAGACAGTTTTCAGCTGGGAAAATGGAATATATCAGTGCATGTAATATAGCCTGACCTCATAAAACAAAGTGTGTGTGTGGGGAGGGGGGGGGAGGAATTGCGAATTCTGACAGCCATTATGAATCCTGTAGCAGGGTCTAAAAGACTTTGAGCCCGGCTGCAGTACATGTTTATAATCGAAAGAAACAGGCTTGGCGAGGTGACTCGCTGCATGGAACAAAAATGACTTGTCAGAAATTTGTTCTTAGATGTTAAAAAGGCTGTAGGACTTGCTGGTATGTACACAGAAGAATGTTTCGCCTGAAGCAGAATCTGAAAATAGCCTGTAAACCGAGGTGGTCTGTCGTGTTCCTCGGAAATGTGAAGCAAATTGTGGGGGGAAATGAGGGTAAAGAGATGTCTAATGTTCTAGAGTGCCTCCTTACAGTCTACACAGCCCGCACCCTCTTCATCATTCCATGTGCGGTAAAATGTATGAAAATATAGTCTCTCTCTCTCTCTCTCTCTCTCTCTCTCGCACACAAATGTGAAATCTCACCTTCCGCATAGTGTTACGCTATCTAAATACATCTCTCTCTCACACACTCACGGGTATATTTACTAGAGCGAGGGTTTTTAGAAGTCTAGATGTTGCCCATAGCAACCAATCAGATTTTAACTATTATCTTCTAGAAGGTGCTAGACAAATGCTAAGTAGGATTTGATTGGTTGCTATAGGGTACATCTCCACTGCAGTGTAGGCCCATTCTTAGATCCTTAGCCAGGACTGGTACTGGACAGCCCGGTTTGGTTGTACCATGACAGAGAGACCATGAGCGTGGGACCTCCCGCTGTTGTGAAAATGTAGTCCTTGGCTGGTCATTGCAATGCTGCTCCCTCAATTAAATCATAGTACAAATAGGTAATTGGTTAAATCCACCCCCCCCCCCCCAATTAACAAACAATACAAATGGTCACACATGATAAACAAAACAATTGTGGTCTCAACTGTCGGTCAGTCAGAAGCCGTTTTCTGTGATGGCAAATTGCGATTGGCTGGCAGCTAATGGAAGTCCCAGTTACAGCTGGTCATAGTCTTTAACCGTAATTCATTGTGAGGAAATCGGCCATTTTGTATGGGGTTTTTCTGTTTCAGGTTTTGTTTTGATTTGTTTTTTTAACCCTATTTGGAATCTGTCAGAAAAAAATAGAACAAAAAAAGATTTAAAATTTTAAATGGTGAATAGGTTTTTGGGTTTTGTGTATGAAGTAAAAGTGTAATTTCATCTCTACGAGTTTTCTTTTTTTTTTTTGGGATATGATGAGCAGGAGTCTTAAACTTGGTACACACTGGGCAAGTGTGTACCCCCGATATGTCTTTAAACAACGTCGTTCACAGACCTATCGCATCTGCTCTGCCGCACAGCTGGTGACCCATATATCTGCAGATCTATATCGGCGCATCTGGCTGTGTGTATGGGCGGTCGGCTGACCACTCGTACACTTCCTGCAGGGACTGCCGGTAACTGACAGCTCAACTGGGCGGGTCGATCAATAAGTCTGTATAGCTTACCTGATCAGCCACACTGCCTATCCAGCTGTATCGACCACTGCCACTCTGTGTTCCATTGCTTGTCTAAACAAAGACCTGTGTTGGCAGACCCCCCCCCCCCCCCTTCACCACCGCCTTAATGACGCATTCCAAGGCAATTACAATGACAGTAAAACACATTCTGTAATGGGTGCTGGTAATTGCCTATCAATGCTCATCTATGACTACATACGTGAAATGGTTCAGAATCCAATCAGGGTTACACATGAGATTATGAAGACTCCAAATGCTCATAAGAAGAAGCATTAGATACAGAGTTACTTGAAGTATCCCTCATTCTGCAAACCTGACTCCTGTTGAGTGATGTCCCTCATGCACATAATAGATACATCCCAGGAAGAAATGGCCGTTACTTTAAATGTAACGGAGGGCCACAAGATGGCCCTTAATAGTCAACTTGCATCCCAGACCTGTCTACACTCATTAGCTGTGACCCATAGTTTGCCGTCAGGGTGAGCCTTCTGTGAGATATGTGATCTCAGGGCTGATCTGGATGATCTCAGACCAGTTGTGGACTGTATAAGAGCAGGATCCGAAGGCCTCAGGACAGGTTTTCTGGAGATGGTATAGTAACTTGCACAAGAGACTGCTGTCCATGGTAGAAAATATCTTAACGGAAGGGGAGGATGCTGGCATCTGAAGTCCATATTGCATGCCATACAAAGATACCTCAATGGAAGATATTTGCTTATTTACACCATGCCATCATATCAATATTATGTTACGCTCATAAGTATCGTTTTAGAAGGGTACATCTATACTTGTCCCTAAGACCCTTGCCAAGGTCCCTACAATAGGCAGCAACACAAACAACTGGGTTCCTGTGCCGACCACAGAGCTTATTCATTTTGACTCAGCTGGGGAAACTCCCACTCAAATTAATGAATGCAAATGTTCAGTGGAATATGCATGTGCTTTCAGAATAAATTATATCTGTATGCCTTTTTACTTGAACATTTATAGGAGAGTAAATACGTACTGTTACAAACCCTCTCTAGAAATTGGGTAATATTTTTCCCTTTAAAAACCAGAGAGACCATCCTAATGTGCTGTGCCGTTTGATAATGGAGGACAATAAAGGAAGGATGTTTGTTTGCCTAGAACTTTGGTGTCTTGGGTTAGTGTCATTGAGTCAGGTAATTTACTGTGCGAGAAGTAACCAGCTGACTGGGGCAGATTGCTTGCGATACCAAACGTTTCTCTTTCAACCCAGCCCAATCAATTTTCGAGTGCCTCAGTTAGGTTGCATTATTGGGAGTATGAGGAGCACATTCCTTAATTCCCTAAGGACTGTAAGCTGTTTCGGGTTTGGTTAATTGGGCTGGCTTGTGTCTAAGCAGGTTACTGTGTCTTTATAGCTTCAGCAATGATATTTGGCCATCTCGTTTTGCTGAAAAGAGTGTGCTGCACTTGGCTGCTTTGTGTTAGAATTGAAGTGCTCTTGAATTAAATACAGCTCATGAATACTACAAGAGTATTCTCTTAGCAGGGGAGACAACAAAGAGGGTGGATGAGAATATCCAGCAGCTCCCTTTGTCCCCGCGACCACTGTGGAACTTGGAGCGCTGAGATAATCACTGTCACCTAAAGTGAGGCAACAATAGGGAGTCATGTGTTTACACACAAGGTTTAAAGGTAAATATAGGGACAATGCAGGGAAAATTAGACAACGTATCCTTTCCTCTTGCGGCATAACCTAATTCATTGTGAATCTGTTGAATTGCACTAGACTTTTTGAAACCCTTTACATTTTACTAAAAAAAAAAACAACTTAATGGCAAGTCACAAAATAAACACATCGATTTCTGTAATAATAAATTGTGTAAAAAAAAAATATCTATATATATATTTTTTTTTTAAATTGATTTCTTAAAGGGAGTTAATAACATTATGAATTTAATCTATACGCCCTACCTCAATTTAACATCACACTCACCTCTATGGGATGCAAGGCCAAACTTGCCATTGTGGCGGACTTGATGTGCTGTTCGGAGAGAGGCAAATTGCGTCCATCACACTGAATTGAATTCCACCCACATTGCCTCCATCATGCCGTATTGAATGCCCCACCACACTGAATGAGGAAATCCTGTGACATCACATTTTCACATTCTGTGACATCACAGCACAACATATTGAGGTGTACACCCATAGCTGGAGATGGCATCCCCTGAAAAACAACATCAATAAATTAATTTAAAGTAGATCTAGCCATTGGTTTATCATGAAATATTTAATCCCAATCACTGTTAATCTACTAGTACTGGAGATAGAGGACACCTACAGTATTTGTTGTCTGCTGTGATCTTCTGAAGGTCAATGAGCAATAATAGAAAATATTCCGATGTATTTTTTTTTTATTTTTTTTTGCCCAGGCTGTGACTGCGCATTGTACAATGTTGTTAGACCATGCCCCCCTATGTTGATTTAACAGTTTATCACATAAAAGTTGGGTTACAGTAGATGAACAGTAATTACTTTAAATGAACATGTAGCAGAGTCTCAAGATAAGGGTGAAGGCGCATTAAATGTAATCATTTCAAGTAGTGAAAATTAAATGTTCTCCAAAATGCATTTATGTTTGCAATTACATTGACGCTTTTATATTATTTCGCCCACATTGCGAGGCTCGGGCATGTGCGGCTACTGTAGTCTAGCCTTTCTACTTCAATGCAGACTTTGAATGGCTTCTGTGTTTCAGGCAGCTGCCTAAACCTGCTCACTCTTGTCAGTTAAGAGTTCAATATCTGCCGCTCTGAATGAGAAAAAATGGGATGGGTAGGACCATTGTATTTGGTCTTCTGACCCTCCGTGTTGCCCATGAGCAGTGAAGGGTAACTTTTGACAAGTCGTGTCAGATGTGACAGGCAATCTAGTTGAGTTGAGTGGAAATGTGCTGTACAAGTTTGAAGCCTTAGTTGGGGGCATCGCTAGTGTTCAATGCATTTAAAATGACGACAAGCTGCAATGTATTGTTCATTTGCCATCCCAACATTGTAGCTTCAGTTCTTAAGGGTTGTTTTTTATGTCTTTGCATGTTGCGGAATAAATTTAAACGAACGCCATGGCCGTTTGGCTTTGCTTGTTCAACATGTGCGTTATGTCATCCAGCCTTTACTAAATTACACATACTGTGGATACAGTAGCTCAGTTAACTATAAAACTTTAAGTATAACAATACTAGTGTATAATTTGTTGCTTTAGATGTATCACAATTGATTACACAGATACAGGAAATTTTATTTGAATGCCCATTAAGTGCTGAAAATTAGTAAGAACCTCCCCCCCACCCCACAAATTGCTGCTGTTCATTAACAATACTATGCGCACAGACCTTGGGCACCGGACCTCATCCTGCTAAATAATTTAATGACGGTGGAATGCTAAGGGACAGTGTGGGGGGAGGACTGGGCCTCATTCATAAATTGATTTTGTGTATTTTGGGAATAGTGTTCTAAGCTCCTGAAACAACTTGTCTAGAAAACCCTAATTTCCTGTGTTGAATGATGGATATTTGTTCTAACAGCCATATATGGTTTTTCTAATCAAGGACCTGATAAACCCTATGGTTTGAGTACTACTCCGATTGTAGGAGACTTGTGCATGTGCAGGTCTCCCTCTGCGAGATTTATTTGCATTTCCCCCAAGCTGCAGGATGGCTGACATGCTGCGGCGTTTGCGGGGGGGCGGAGCGGGATCAGCGACTGGGACCGTTCTACAAAATGTGGGCGTGGCCAGGCTCTGCGTCTTCGGACGCAGGTTTCCTGTCCCCAGCTATGAAGCTGTGAGGGACATTCTGTGTAATCTCAGGGTTGCCTATGGTCTCGCAGAAGATACGATGCTGTATCTTAAGACACGGCAGTCGGGATCTGCGATGCAGAAAAGAGGTTTCTATTTACACCTGCTGTATTGGCATATTAGTTGTACGGTGTTGCACAGACGCTTCCTTGCGGTTGTGCAATACCGTAACCACTCTGAATCACGCCCTAAGTCGTATATAGTATTTGACTCCATATTATACTTGCCTACACTCCCTGAAGTCATGGGAGGCTCCCTATTTTTCAGGTAACCCCGCACCCCCGGAAGTTTAGGCAGATCCCCCGTATCCTGCCCACTTCCTAGTGAAGCGGGTAGGATAGCGAGATTTAATGGGGAATTTGCATACCCGCGAGGAGGGGGCAGGGCTAAATGGGGCGATTTGCATCACTTAGCCCTGCCCCCTCCTCGTGGGTCCACGAATCGAGGACTTTCCAGAGAAAGGGGTGGGGCCTAAAGACGTCATCAGCCTTGCCCCTCCCCCCGAACAGGCCTCTAGCGGCAGCTTTCCAGGCTGCTCCCGGAAAGGATAGCTATAAAGTAGGTAAGTATGCTCCATAATATACAAGGTACCCGCAGGCTGCAGTCCTCCTGGTACATATTCACATTTAGTTTAAGGTTCATGGAGGAATGTCACTATCACAAATTTTCATATTCACTTTTAATCATGTCAAAGGTGATGAAAATAAACTGTTGAAAACACAAGAAAAGCCCCTCGAATTTCAATTACCTCTAATTGTTCTCATTAAAATGTCAAATTGAGAAAAAATAGCCGGACCACCATGGTACGCTTAGGTTTCGCAGGCTTATTACACAGCTGCCAAAAAGCCAATCATTGGTTCCACAAAGAAAATAGTGAGAAAAAAAACCCCCTTTACATAGTGCATGATATAATGTGAGAGAGCTGGAGAATTCAGAGGTCACATTAAGTGGTTAGGTAAACAAGCTGGGAAGAAATTGGAATTTGCTTACAGGGATAATTTTCCCAAAGTTGTATGGTTTTGAGAGAGGTTATAGAGAAGTTAAGAGTACTCATTCATTATCGGGTAGAAAATCCCCTGGCTTAGATTCTCATATTTTTGTCTCCTCCACCTTTTTGTGTTTATACCGCGCTTTCACAAAATTAAATTAGTACATAATAATAGTGCAAATTAAGTTTTTATCATGATATATTGTACAGAGTCAGCCACGTTCCCACATGCTCTATTCATCCCTGAAAGGATCTTTGTGTTTCATTAGTAATAATGTCAAGTCATGTTCATTATCTCCTAGGATTTTAATTTAGCTTGTGCTTATTTTTTATGTTCATGGTTGGTGAATTGCAAAACGTACTTCTTGCCGATATGAATTTCCTGTTAATATTGTGGCTTACTGGAATATAACCATGGTGTCCAGGGTTATTTGTGTTAACTGTTGTCCGTCGTCTTTTAACTTGTACTTTAATCCTTCTAGAATGTAATAACAAAATGCAATGGCGTAGACTTGAGGTGCCGTGCGTCTGCTAAAACATGTGTATCCGGGTAGCACGGGGGTGCAGCGGTTAGCATTGCTGCCTTACAGTACTGGGGGTCATGTATTTGTTTCCCCAACAATGCCCTGTATACGTGTGGAGTTTGTATGTTCTCCATGTGTTGGCTTGGGGTTCCTCCTACAAAAACATGCTGGTACTGTAGGTTAGTTGGCTGCTATCTTAACAAAAAGAATAATAATGTATCCTATTGTGTGTGTGTGTGTTTCTGTATTATGGTGTTTAGACTGTAAGCTGCTATAGGTGGAACTATATAAATAAACAATATGGATAATTATAGCATCTGCCTAGGGATATTGTAATCTCTGTCTATGCAGAAAATTTAGATGCCCTTCTTTATTACAAAGTTAAACTTTAATGATGAAAATTAATCAAAATAATCAGTAACAGGCCTTAACTGCATCCAGAGCCAGCCCTGCACCCTCAGCTTGTGGAGCCAGCCCTGCACCCCCAGCTTGTGGAGCCAGCCCTGCACCCTTAGCTTGTGGAGCCGGCCCTGCACCCTCAGCTTGTGGAGCCGGCCCTGCACCCTCAGCTTGTGGAGCCGGCCCTGCACCCTCAGCTTGTGGAGCCGGCCCTGCACCCTCAGCTTGTGGAGCCGGCCCTGCACCCTCAGCTTGTGACGCCATAATGTCATGCAGAGGGGACGGGAACGCCAGTAATGCAGCACCGCCCGGGGCATCCAAGGAATGCTCCGAATGGCTGTACAGACCAGAGCCGTAACTAGACATTTTGGTGCACTGTGCCAGAAAGAGCATTGGCGCCCCCCTAATTTTTCAAAGGGACCTAATGCACCCAAAAAAGGGCCATGGCTTCATGGGTTAGGGCCAGGGAAGAGATAGGAGAGGCCAGGAGATGCTGGGGATGAAGTAAGAGGAAGCTACAAGCAAGAATTATAATAAACAGAAATTTGACAGACCCAAACAGCTCCCCCTGACCTGTGGTGCCCTGTGCTATGGCACCGGCCTGCACTACCCTAGCTACGGCCCTGGTACAGACTGCCAGAAGCAAGGGCTGTGGGGCAGTGACAATGCAGCCCCCAGGGCCCTCCGTCCTGTGCGTCGGTAGATGTTGCACACTCCTAGTTACGGCCATGAAAATACATTAAGTATTTAATGTCATTAAGGCCCCGCGTTCACAGCAATCATTTCACCATCCTGCCCAGGCGGGCTGCGATTCCCAGCAATCATTTCACCATCCTGCCCACATCTCTAGGAAGTGGGTGGGATGCTGGGAGCACCGGGGCACTCTTCCAGGGGTGCGGCTAACTACCAGAAAATCCGGGAGCCTCCTACAACTTCCGGGAGAGTAGGTAAGTATGCCCACGATGTCTGCTACCCATCTGGGCTTGTCCAGTATCTAATGATGGTAGCCAAAGCAGATGTTTTACTCTGGAAACGTGCTTGGGTCTAAAGGGGCACATCCACTAGGCGACAATGAAAAGACTGAGCGATAACGACATCGTTATCGTTCAGTCGTTCATTGTACTGTTCGATACCTACACTGAACGATATATCGTTCAGTGTAGGCACCCTCCATCATCCCTGAACGATATCATTATCGTTCAATGGCTCATTAATGTCTTAGAGAGAGATTCCTAACTATGCTATACAAATACAGGATATTTCTATGAGTCTTTTCCCGGCTGGCTGTCAGCTTGTTAAGTTGTGTTTGTCCTTGTGGAAGAATCTTGCCAATATAATTGGCTACTTTTGCCCTTCCTTTGGGCAAAGCATAGATAGGTGACTACTAGGGCACGAATGGCAATAGAGGAGAAGTGAATACCATTGAGTGAGGAACAGAAATGTATATTTATTAGAGATGTGCGGGTTCGGTTTTACTCGGATTTACTCGAATATGTTCGGATTTAAGAAGCAGCATTTTATTGGCTATCGGCTATCACGTGTTTTGGATAGTCAATAAATCAATCCGAACTTGCGATAATTTTGACGAAAAGAACCGAGTAAAGCCGAACCCGCACATCTCTAATATTTATGGCATATTCATATTCCTGATAACATTTTGGTGCAAATAATGTAAATTAGATCAGATTACAGTAGATAAGTAGATGCGTCTTCTCATTAAATTAAAATTTTAGAGTGTAGCAATTGTACAGAGGAGTGCTGAAACCAGTTTGCATACAATGAAATCACAACTGAATGGATACATACTTTTTTTTCTCCAGTTCTTCTACAGACAGAATACTGTAAGTAGAATAATAACATAATGAGGGTTATTTACTAATAGTACATACACTGTACATGCAAATGTGCACTATGCCATAGCAACCAATGAGATGGGTTTTTTCATTCTCTTACAGTATTTATTCCTATAGTTTAATGCAAATGTTGAGGTAGCCTAAAATCAATGAATAACATTCAGGAGTATCTAAAAACAGTAAATTGGCAGTAACAATAATGATATGAGACGAGGACTGTTCCTGACCTAGTACGTGTATCATTCCGCCCTATTTAATGGGAAAAGCTGCCTATTCTATCCTGAAATGTTTAATCCTTTTATCAGAAAACATTGTGATATCACACAGGAAAATGACGAGCCTGTGATAATTCACTGCCACCAAGAAGTTTCCACAGGCTAATTTATTTCAAACGTGATAATTATAATAATTATAACCATGAGCCGATTTACAATTTTTCCCATTTTCAGAGAAAAAAAAAATATTATTAAAATTGTTCACTGAGGGTTTTTAAAATCGAATTATGATGACATTTTGAGGGTGCAGTTATTTAAAGTATTTAACTTTTGGTTATTAGCTTGACCCTGTATTTTGTTTTCCATCATTAATATCTTCATTATAAATTTTTTTACTTCCTTGCATTCCATTTATGTTTGATTGCGTTTTATATTTTGTATCTTCCTTGGGTGCTGAAAATAACTGCAAGTGAAAACAAAGTACAGTGTATAAGAAAAGGGGGATGCAGTCACATTGTTGACACTCTTAATGTCGATGCCGTAGTGTCAACAGTTATGATGTCGACATGGATCAAATGTTGACATAGTTAAATGGCGACACTTGGAATATTTCAACATTGACAGAATGTCAACGCATGCACTGATGGCGTTGTCAGGATGTCTACATATGGAATGTCACAATGAACTAAATGTCGACATTGTCGAAAAGTCAACATTAGGGTTATTGTCAACATTCTGACCACATCAACATTTCATCAATGTCAACATGGTGATGAATATGTTCACTGTCAACGTGATGACTACAGAGATGTCCTCATACATCTAGCCTCAATACACCACGCAGAGCGACTTGCCTGGCATGAGTGATCCGCCAGGTCCTGTGCAACTCTGCTAGCGTCGGGCGTCTTTTTTTGATGAAAATGCATCTGATGCTGCTTTTATACCTAAATTCCGGGTCTGACCCGAAGTTTGGAAGAGGGTTTTTAAACCGGATCAGACCAGGAATTTAGCCGCGCCGACCCAGGATATTCCCGAGTCGGCGCCCTTCACACCGGAGCCGCGTTGAAGTGGACGCTTGGAGATGACGTCATCTCCAAGAGCCACTGAAGGCGGCCAATCGGCAGGCATGTGGCACGATCCAGGTCCTCGTGACCCGGATCGTGCCGTTTACAATGCAGGTTTCACAGGTTATTCCCATGTAAAACCCTGCAAGTTACCTGGGTTGGATTGCCGGGTCACTCTACCCGGGAATCCAACCCAGTCCCCTTTTACACCAAGGAGCTACCTGGGTTAACCCTGCAATAACCCTGGTTTTAGCTCTGGTGTAAAAGGGGTATAAGTCACAATATGATGCAACTAGGACACGCAGAGTCTCATGGGACCTGATGCGCTGAGACGGAACTTTTGGCGTGACTGCAGCAAAGATGTATTAGCGTCTATGTCGACATTCTTGTGCCAGCCTATTATACTGAACCCAAGAAAATGACATGCATAATTTTTTATTACAAAGCGCCCACTCTATACAAAAATTATAAGTGATTTAAGGATTCTGCTCAAACTTTTTTTTTATATACTGTAGAAAACTAAGACAATTTCCAAATGTCCGTATATAGAATGGTTTATGGATAATTGCTCACCAATTGCATAATTAGTTGAAGTAACCAATTGTGACCAGGTACTATTGCGATCTCTTATGGTGCGTATCCACTAGCAGACTGTGAAACACCTGCACGATTACGACATTGTAATCGTGCAGGTGTTTCACAATCTGTGCTGTGCCTACACTAAATGATCAGTCGTTCAGTGCAGGCACCCTCCCCCATCCCCGAACATGGCCAATCTGTCGTTATCGGCAGACTGACCAGCATGTTCAGGCGATGACAGATGTCAAAAACAACCAGCGGGAGCGCGCATCGCTAGTCGTTTTTGACATTAAGCTGCCCGATTTCTGCCCGATTAACAAACGATTGAACGATAACGATGTCGTTATCGTTCAATCACTTTGTTTAATTGGGTAGTGGATACCCGCCTTTACCCTGCAACCAAACCCTAACCATTTATGGGATTGATATCCCCGTAGCCCTAACCTGCCCATGCCTGCATCCAAATGAACTCTATGAGCCAAAAAATATATATAGTATAAATAAGCTGAAACAGTCAATTAGGGGTTTTGTTTGATACAAAGTGGCTTCCAGGTAGTCCCTATCATTGTGGCATCACTGATGACATAATACATATTTAAAATAGACTATAATTCCCTTTACAAAAGAGAGGTACGTAAGTTATTCCAGACACTCCAATGTAAGCTATGTTCCAAAACCTCTTCCTTGGTTACTTTTTCAACAGGGGTTTGAGAGAAGAGCATTGTATTCCGGGTGGAAGGCATTATGTTGCTATATATTTACAGTAAAAGTTGAATTACAAATATTAAATATCCCTGTAACATTCCCCGCAGAGAATGTCCCATTGTTTCTTTGGACGCTCCCGTACTTTTGGTTTGAATGGTGCTGATAGGTTTTTAAAGGATTCTGATTTTACAACAGTGGTTCCCAACCACTTTGGTGCTGAGACATCAGCCAATGTATTTGCATTAGAGTCATTTTACAATATTTTCCTAAATAAAATCAGAATGCAAATAAATAAGTACAGCTCATTTGTTGCTGTGCCTATATAATCCCTGTTGCATAAATTCAGATTATTTTAAGTGTTTATCCCAAGTTACCTATACATTCCTGTGACGCACAGGCTGGGAATCGCAGTTTTAAATATGAGTATAATAAGCCTTTGGTAACCTGGTTGATGCTCCATGGACTGCTTGTGTATATAACACAGACTATATCTTCACTACTCGTGATGAACAATAAATGTCACGCTACAACTGATGGATGGTGATATTGCTGGGAAATACAATACGCCACTTCCATCTTTTATGATCTTACCCACATTCCAACATGACCTGTGTATAAAGACAAGCTGGATGCATAAACTTTGTTTTGATCGAGAGCTGTGTGTTTGACACCACATTTATTTTACATCAGTGTCACAGGAACTTCACATCACCCACTCTATTATTGGGGACCCTGCTTCTTCCACTATATAACTCTCAGTCTCTGTTTTCCCACTGCTGTCATTCCCCCTCCTCACATCATGTGACTGCCCCCCATCACATGTCCTCACTGATACATCACTCTTCTTCTGATATACTCTGTGCTGCTGGGGGAACCTTCTCCTTCCAGCATATAACTCTCAGTCTGTGGCTTCCTGCTGCCTCCATCATGTGACTACCCCTGTCACACTGAAGCCCTGTCGCCACACAAATATACAGGCCTCTATTAGCAAACATTGCACATTGTAAATACTGTATATGATTTGTGAATAAACGGTGTACCCTGAAATGAGCAATTAATGCTGACAAAATGCAGCAAGGTTCTCAGACCCTAATCAAACACACCTGTGCGATGCACAGGCACGTATGGTCGATATCAACCATCGCCCGTGGATGCAGGACAACCTGGTCGATATCGACAGGTTACTTACTATAGATCGGTGAGTTGGATGATCGATATCGTTATCATTGACGATTGTCCCGTCTGTACGCACCATCATGCTTTCTCACTCAAGACAATCCTTCACTCAGGTCTATTATTTATTTATTACAAGTTATTTATATAGCGCACACATATTCCGCAGCGCTTTACAGAGAATATTTGTCCATTCACATCAGTCCCTGGCCCAGTGGAGCTTTCAGTCTATATTCCTTACCACATGCTCACACACACATACACACTAGGATTAATTTTTGTTGGGACCCAATTAACCTACCAGTATATTTTTGGAGTGTGGGAAGAAACCGGAGCACCTGGAGGAAACCCACGCAAGCACTGGGAGAATATACAAACTCCACACTGTTAGGGCCGTAGTGGGAATCGAACCCACAACCTCAGTGCTGTGTGGCAGTAATGCTACCTATTACACCGTCTGTGCTGCCAATAGGTCTACAGTATGCTAATAGTATACTGAATCTCTGCACAGAATTTTCTTACACTATATATTGTCTTGCAGAAACAGTATTGTTGTATTCGTGTACCTCAGCTTAAATAGAATACAAGGTACTGTGCAATCTCTGCCACATAAATGAATAAGAATAACCTACACACTTTTAATATATGAGGAAGAAATTGGAAAGCGAAATGTGCCCGGCCTATGGAATATTACAATTTACATTTCCCTCAGAAGATGTGTAAAGAACTCACCAGAGGTCTAAATAGATCTGTTAAGTTTAAAGGTAGCGTTCATACATGATGTTACTTTAGAATTTAGAATTCACACTGATTAGTTAGCCAAATATTGCATCCAGCTCATTAGGAGTATATCTAGTTTTAGATTTATTGCATTAGGATAAAGATGCAATTAAATTACCAATTACAGAAGTGCTAGTATGGCAGCATCCATTTGTTCAGCAGATTGACAGTAGTAAGAATGTTATGCTGTATAGTTAGAAAGAAAAATGTTTATTCATTTGAAGCTCAGAGGCTTATATTGTGTTCTGTTACGTTATCTTGAAAGATTTGTTGCTAAAACTTGGACTTTTATTTATAACGCTGGCCATACACGCTGCAATTATAGGGACGATCCGCCCGATATCGGCGGATCGCCGCGGTAATTGTAGCGTGTGGGGGGGCGACCGAGGGTTAAATATTGCTCGGTCGGGCATGCTGGATTGTCCAGCATGCCCGTCCGATGCGATATTTACCCGGTAACTGTCGGCCGCATCGGGCAGTGTATGCCCAGCGCGGCCGACAGACAGACATTTCCTGTGTTCCTTCCTACGGAAGGAACAGGGAAATGTCTCCTCCCCCGGGGGCGGAGCGCGGATGTCGGGCTATACACCGTGAGATTTCTCTCACAGTGTATGCCGCGGACATCTGCGGCTGGCAGCCGGCCAGATAAAATGTCTGTCTGTCTGACAGACATTTTATCTGGCAGTGTATGCCCAGCATAAGATATGTAGAGTGTATTTTTCATTATTTGTGGATAGGAAAGATCCCTATTGATGAAATATTTATGCTATAAACATGATGTTAATGAATCACTTTTTTTTCGGTTCAACAAGGTTTGTCTTTTTTATTAAAATGCTGTGTTTGGGTTTCCCCAGCTGCGTACACCTTCGCGCCGCATACTAGGTGATTGTTTCTGTTCCTAGAACAATTACTGAATTAATAAAGATTAATTTTTTTTCCAGAATGAACAACTTATAATTATTTCAGATGAGAGTGCTGGGCTAATTTTGATAGCGATACTATCGCTCTTATGCTATCCCTTCCCTCTGGTGGAGTCTGGGATTGATATAGAATGGTTCACCAATGATGACGTCATTGGCACCTTCAATCGTTGGCAGGAAACCATAGACGGAAAAACCATAAATCGAACCATAGGTGTTCAGCACAGATTAGAATGTGTGACTGTGGCAACACTACATCACCAGAACTCAGTCATAAAAGGCTAAGAAACATCAGAACGTAACCATCGATGGGAAAAGATTGGCCATGTGAGAAACTCAATCCATGTTTGCTAAACATCGATGGTCAGTGTCCATCCCTGAGTGGAGTAAGGGACAGGATGTTTTGGTGACAGCTTTATTATGCTGATGAAGTAGACTGATATCCAGTAGCCTTAATAACCATTCTTAAGTAAGAGAACCTTTTTTTAAAATTGAGATATATAGTACGGAAAAATAAATGTATTTGTTGTTGGGTCTTTTTGGGGTGTTGGGCTACTGGTTTCTTTTAGATACAGTATTTTCAGGGCCAGATTAACAATGGGGCGGATGGAACCACAGCTCCAGGCCTCCACATAAAAATAGGCCCTTCAACAGCATGATGATGACGACCAGCTGCCTAGCTGGTTATACAGTCAGACATAAATTTTATATGTGTAAAAAAAAAAATTCTAGATTTCTCACAAAATTATAAGTGTTGATAAAATAATTGTATAAATTTAACATTCTGTGCACAACTATAACTTTCTTTCTAATGATTCTTATGATGAGAAGCAGCTTACCTTAGATTTTTATATAATGAACAATATTTTTTTGATTTGACAAATATGATACATGCAGTAATAGGAATGCAAGTTTCTGATTTTGCATTACAATCCTAAACCAGGTTAAATGTGTAAATGCATTCTTATGAAAAATTTTATGGAGACCTTGGGCCTGATTCAGACCCACTCGCGAGCGGCTGTCCGCTCGCAAGTGGGTCGATGTTCTGGACTGAGCATGCGCACGACGGAGGGAGCTCCGTCGTGCGCATGCGCCAGACGCGACGAGCGAAGGAAAGTCCTTCGCTCGTTGTGTCTGATCAAAGGGGGCGTGCTGTCGATGTTGATTGACAGCACGCCCCCTTTGGTAGGCGTGCCGGGGGCGTGCCTCCCTGACGGGGGCGTTCCCACGGGAACGCCTCCCATCAGAAGCCGGCCCACTGACATCACTAGTGATGTCAGTGGGAGTGATTTTGGCTCTGATAGAGCCAAAATCACTCCGGAGCTTGCGGTTGAAAACCTCAACCGTAGGCTCCGGCTCGCAGTTTCGATGGTCGCGATGGTCACGACCATCGCGGCCATCAAAATGCACGCTCGTATAGCCTGTTGGTGGTGACCCACAGCTATACGAGCGTCCAGGAGGACGCTCCATTTTCATGGAGGCCGGCCCTCATTCAGAGCGTGCGCTCTGCTCAGAGCGTACGGCTCTGAATGAGGGCCCTTATGTACAATATATATATATATATATATATCATAGTTTTTAACATGTTTCTATTGTAACAATAGTTTAAGGATGTAAATAATAATTGATCAGAAATATTAAATTCAAACTTCTTAAAAATATTAAAAATAAATTATAAGTAAATGATAGGGAATTATTTAAAAGATGGAGCATAAAATAAATTTAAGTGCAATTCCAGTTTACAAATACATGTTTTAAATAATATAGTATAATGTGTTTATATAAGCCAAATATACTTTAATGGTTTGTTACCTTTATAGTGCCCTATATTTTACCAACAGCTGTATTTTGACATTTCATCATAGATTAGAATATATATATATATATTTATTTTTTTCTTGAGAACCTCTAACTTTGGTTTAAAACGAAAAAGGGGGAAAGGTGTCCTTTGGATATTTAATATATTCAACTGTAAAAAATGATTTCTCTAATCAATCAGCACCATAGAATGATGCAAATAAATGTGGCAATAATCCTTTTAAGTAGTTTTAAGCCTTTAGATTATTTAATATTTCTTGGTATTTATGAGAAACATAAACTTGTCATCTTGGAAGAGAAGTTTCTCTGCAGTTTATGCGATGATAGACTGAGCCAATTATAGACTATTATCCTCTTTATTAGGGGAAGTAAGTGAGTGTTGTACGCCGACATCGTGATTAGAGAAATGGGACAAAGACTGACGTTGGCAATGAGACCTGTTCTCAAAACTAATAATGAAATTCTGTCAATTAGAAATGTGAAACTTCTGCAAACAAACATTCTAGCATCACTGACCTTTTACACTTATGACTTAGGGCTGTTAAAGAGTCTGTATCTAGCACTTAGCACTTGACACCCAGAAGTGAATTTAAGAGTAAACTTGTGAAGTGTGTGGGGTGGGGGGGGGGGGGGGGCTTTTACGGAAGGTTTCCGCTCAACCTAATGATTTCATCCGGAAGCGGCCTCTAAAAATAAACACCCTTCATGTTGGCCTTTTTTTTACAATGCTTCATACTTTAGCTCCTGTATCTCTGCCACATTTCTACCAGGAGTTATTGCTGTTATATATTTTACAGACACTTTACTGTCATCTAAGTGGTTTATTTTATTCCCCTGGCTTTGAGAAAACTACAAAAAGAATTTTGTAATCCGAATGTGATTGTGAACTGAGAGTAATGTTTTGAAAAAGAGCTAAACGTAAATTGTATTATGGCAATATTGTGTTTATGAAGACCTTAATATTGTGCCAGGAGTTGGCATTAGTTTTCAAAGTTATAAACAGAAGGTGCCTTTATGGTGGTTTGTGCCGTGCTTTAGTTCTTAATATTCCTGATGTACAGTACTTTAATCAAAAGTTTACTTGAAGGACCACTAAACTTAAAGTATATGGTGCCTTCTATAAAAAGAGGCAATAATAACAGTTGCAGATCTATATGTAAAAGTTTCCATATCGCAACAGTACTTGAGGTGTTCTACTGTATTTGAATAAGCTGTGTGTGGGCATTCTGTTTCATTACAACCCACACATAGCATTAAATCTTAATAAAAATAAACCCCACAAAAATAACAATAGTAATAAAATAGATCAATTTAATGATATCACAAAACAACTTAAGTTGTAACGGGATGTAGTTAATATACCTACATGCGAAATCCTGGCGCCGTAATGCCACTACCCGGCCAGATGATCAGTGCCGGAATACCGACAGTAGGTGACATGCCGACAATGGAATCCCAACAGCCGGGATGCCAAGTGTAAGTATATCGGGCTTGTTAGGTCTTAGCTACGGGGGGAGAGTTAGGTTTAGCTGTCACAGGAGGGGGGGGTCAGGGTTAGGCTAAGGGAGGGGGAGGTTAGAGTTGGGTATCCCCGGGAGTAGGTTAGGGTTAGGCACAAGTGGGGGGGGGTTAGGTTTAGGCACCAAGGGGGGAGGGTTAGGTTTAGACACTAACAGGGAGGGTTAGGATTTAGTCTTAGGATGTAGGAACAGAGGGTTCGGGGGAGAAGGGGGGAGGGTTACTATACTTACCCGACCCTTGTCAGGATCCTGAATATCGGGATGCCGCTGTCAGTATATTGACAGTAGGCATCCCGACTGCCGGGATTTCATACCCATTCCTTTATAACTCCTGGGGCATTGAGAGGAGGCAGAATGAGCCATCCTGGCAGATGAACCACATTCTATGCTTTCTGAATATTTTACCATGTGTTTTTCTAGTCAGTGGTCATTTCACTACCTTCATTTCTTTGAGATTGTACCCACGATACACAGATTTCCAATGGCTTCTCCTTCTTGGTCACCACATTCTTTTTTTTTTATTTTAATACTTTTATACAGTACATATGTCAATTATTATTATTTTTTTTCTGCATAAGGATGACCATTATAGAAAGCAGCTCATATGGGCCAGGTTTAATCGGTGATATTGCCTTGCAATGGCCATGCTGGCATCTACAATTGTTATTCCACTGCCTATGAATCAAGTGTTCCCCACATCTCTTATGCCAGGTACACACTAGACAATATAACGTCCGACCCGTCTGGATCGGACGACATGTCGGCAACATCGTCTAGTGTGTACACTCAATGTCGCTCCCACGCATCGTCAGCAACAACGCTCGTCGGACCTGCATGCATGTCAGCAAGGCCCATGCTGCCGAATACAGCATGGCCCCCTGACATCGGCAAGTGTGTATGCACTTGCCGATTCCGGGACCCCTGCCGGGTCCCATCACACGACATGCCAGCTGGGTACACATCGTTAAATGTGTACCCAGCTTTAGTAAGCTCATTTGGGCAGGCCCATCTTCACCTGCTGTCTCTGGTTAATTGTATATAATTTGTTTGTGGCCTGATTCCCTCTGTGTATCGTGCTGTAAAGTATATCATCCCTTTATAAATAAAATATTAGTTACGGCATACTTGCCAACTTTGCAGAACTCCTCCCCGGGAGCAGCCCGGAAAGGTGATTCTGCAAACATATTCGGGAAAAGATGCGTTTCGCGTCATTTTAGCCTCGCCCCTCCCATCTTCTCCCCATCCTCCCCAATTAACTATGAAGTGGGCGATCTGCCTGCACTTTCGGGAGTGCGGGGGGCTACTCAAAAAATCGGGAGCCTCCTGCGACTTCCAGGGCTGTAGGCAAGTATGAGTTACAGATCATACTTGCCTTATTTTGGGACCTCCCCTCCAGAAGGAGAGGTTCAAGTGGTAAGTGAAGCGGGGCATGGTGAGGGGACTTGCTTCATTGTGTCCTGCCCTCTGCTACTTAAAGTTGTTAATTTAGTTATAAAACCCCTGTTTCACCAACTTCACATGTTAAGTGATAGGGATCAGGGAGGGTACACTGCACTCCCGGGACCCTGGGGGAACTCCCCAAAATTTTGGAGTCTCCTGGGTATTATGGAAGAGCAGGCAAGTATGTTTTAGTTTAAATAGAATATCAGGCGATAGATATACTTAATGTACATTTAAAACAGATGTACCCTCAATTTAATGTATTGCTGCTTCTAGACAGTACCTCTGAACAGTACTTATATATCGCAACACAAAACTAGGAGATATACACCTTTAAGGAGCGCAACAACTGGGAGGGAGTCTAGAAGGCGGCTTAAGTATTTGAAAATTAATGGTATTAAAGCATCTGTCCAGCAAACACTGGGTATCCCTTACGCGTTTCTCCGCCTTGTGCATTGGCGGTTTCTTCAAAGTTTCAAGCAATCATCCCATTATAAGTAAAATATTAGTTACGGCATACTTGCCAACTTTGCAGAACTCCTCCTCGGGAGCAGCCCGGAGATTCTGTAAACATATTGGGGAAAAGACTGCGTTTCGCTTCATTTTAGCACCGCCCCTCCCGACGGACCCATGAACTCCTAGTAAAACTTCCCCATCCTGCCCAATTCACTAGGAAGAGGGAGATCTGCCTACACTTTTACTCTGCTACAGTACGTAAAGTTGTTAATTTAATCATAAAACCCCTGTTTCACCAACTTCACATGTTAACTGGTGGGGATCAGGGAGGGTACACTGCACTCCCGGGACCCTGGGGGAACTCCCCAAATTTGGGAGTCTCCTGAGTATTCTGGAATAGCAGGCATGTATGTTTTAGATTAGGTATTGTGGATATCTAGATATACAGGCACGTAAATATTTTGTTAGCAGTGAGTTCAATTACATGTTACCTTTATACACAATGTGCCATAGAATTGGATGTTTGTTATTTTATTTGAGAGAGAGAAGGGAAAGTGTCAAAATTGTTCTTGAAATGAGGGATCTTTTGGATAATAAATTGGACTCTGTAGTTACTGTAGGTTCAGTACTACCATTGTTATCTATAGTCTGTACTCACAATCACAGTTTGGTCAAAATGAGCACTCAGGTTATGACTGTGATCACTCCAGAATCAAACATACGAGATGTCAGAGTCACAACCAAACTAGGTAAGTACCCTAACCTTCCCTCACCGCAACCTAACCCTAACCATCCCCTCCCCCATGCAGCCTAACCCTTCCCCTAACCCTAATACTTACCGATGGGATGCCGACGGTCAGGATTCTGGTGGCGGAATTTCGGCGCTGGTATTTTGACCTCTGGGATCCCGACTACTTCAAATAATCCGTTTCATATTTTACTATATCATTTGGGTTTCTCTTTTCTTTATTTATATTTTTAACACATGGTGCATAAAGTGATGGCTGTCAAACCCGAACATTTAAAGTAGTGGTTATATGGTTATTGTATTTTGGTTGTTCCTGTGTATTTTTTTACACTATTTATTTTATTTTATTTATTTGGTATTTTTTGTAATTATTCTTCACTGTATTGTTTATGTAACTTAAGCACCTTATAGCCTCATTCTTCTATATCTGTGTGTGTCTGGTTTTCCTTTGTCCTCCACATACAGTCTGTAGCCGAGATCATGTTACATACATCTAAGAGATATTTCCCTATCTCCCAACTTTTCATATCTAGAACAGTTTGGTGAGGAACAATGCCTTTTCCAGCATGATGGAGCACCTTGCCATAAGGCAAAAGTGATAACTAAGTGGCTCGGGGAACAAAACATTGAAAGTTTGGGTCCATGGCCAGGAAACTCCCCAGACCTTAATCCCATTGAGAACTTGTGGTCAATCCTCAAGAGTAGTGTGGACAAACGAAAACCCACAAATTCTGACAAACTCAAAGGATTGATTAGGCAAGAATGGGCGGCCATCAGTCAGTATGTGGCCCAGAAGTTGATTGACAGCATGTAAGGGCAAATTTCAGAGGTCTTGAATAAGAACGGTCAACACTACAAATATTGACTCTTTGCATAAACTTAATGTAATTGTCAATAAAAGCCTTTGACATTTATGAAATTCTTGTAATTTTACTTAAGTATACCATAGTAACATACGCCTGCGTTTCTACGACCAACCCCACGTCGTCCCCTCCCCTGCTCACTACCCCCAAATGCTCACTGCCTGTCAATCACTCCGGGATGGCTCTGCATGGTCTCCGTAATCGCAGTGGTGCCTTCATGCACGCAAACTGCGATGCATGCAACAATCTGCCAACTGCGAGCGCTGTTACAGTTGCAATCCTTAATGAATCTGTGGATTACTGGCTGAAGGGGAGTACCATTTTTTTATTTTTCTCCAGTACTGTCAAACTATGTGTATTGTACACAGTGCATCCGGAAAGTATTCACAGCGCGTCACTTTTTCCACATTTTGTTATGTTACAGAATGGAATAAATTCATTTTTGTACTCAAAATTCTACACACAATACCCCATAATGACAACGTGTAAAAAAATTTTTTGAGATTTTTGAAAATTTTATAAAAAAAACTAAGAAATCACATGTTCATAAGTATTCACAGCCTTTGCTCAATACTTTGTTGATGCACCTTTGGCAGCAATTAGAGCCTCAAGTCTATTTGAATGTGATGCCACAAGCTTGGCACACCTATCTTTGGGCAGTTTCGCCCATTTCTCTTTGTAGCACCTCTCAAGCTCCATCAGGTTGGATGGGAAGCGTCTGTGCACAGCCATTTTCAGATCTCTCCAGAGATTTTCAATCGGGCTCTGGCTGGGCCACTCAAGGACGTTCACAGAGTTGTCCTGAAGCCACTCCTTTGATATCTTGGCTGTGTGCTTAGGGTCGTTGTCCTGCTAGAAGATGAACAGTCGCCCCAGTCTGAGGTCAAGAGCACTCTGGAGCAGTTTTTCATCCAGGATGTCTCTGTACATTGCTGCATTTATCTTTAGTCTCCCAGTTCCTGCCGATGAAAAACATCCCTACAGCATGATGCTGCCACCACCATGCTTCACTATAGGGATGGTATTGGCCTGTTTGCACCAAACATAACGCCTGGCGTTCACGCCAACGAGTTCAATCTCAGTCTCATCAGACCAGAGAATTTTGTTTCTCATGGTCTGAGAGTCCTTCAGGTGCATTTTGGCAAACTCCAGGCGGGCTGCCATGTGCTTTTAACTAAGGAATGGCTTACCTCTCTCCACAGATGAATGCTGTAGCTCTGACAGAGTGACCATCGGGTTCTTGGTCATCTCCCTGACTAGGGCCCTTCTCCTCCGATCGCTCAGTTTAGACGGCCGGCCAAATCTAGGAAGAGTCCTGATGGTTCCGAACTTCTTCCATTTATGGATGTTGGAGGTCACTGGGCTCATTGGGACCTTCAAAGCAGCAGAAATTTTTCTGTACCCTTCCCCAGATTTGTGCCTAGAGACAAACCTGTCTTGGAGGTATATAGACGATTCCTTGGACTTCATGCTTGGTTTGTGCTCTGACATGCACTGTCAAGTGTGGGACCTTATATAGACAGGTGTATGCCTTTCAATATCATATCCAATCAACTGAATTTACCACAGGTAGACTCCAATTAAGCTGTAGGAACATCTCAAGGATGATCAGTGGAAACAGGATGCACCTGAGCTCAATTTTGAGTTTTATGGCAAAGGCCGTGAATACTTATGTACATGAGATTTCTTAGTTTTTTTTTGTTTTTTTTTTAGTTAAATTTGCAAAAATCTCAAAAAAACATTTTACACGTTGTCATTATGGGGTATTGTGTGTAGAATTTTGAGGAGAAAAATGACTTTATTCTATTTTGGAAAAAGGCTGTAACATAACAAAATGTGGAAAAAGTGAAGCGTTGTGAATACTTTCCGGATGCACTGTATGTTCACAACGTGTGTGACTATATATATATATATATATATATTTATATATATATATAAATATATATGTATATAGTACAGAATATATATATATATATATGTATTTACTACAGAAAAAATATAAACATATATATATATGTTTCTATTTATATACAATAAATCTTTCACCTATTTACTGGGGCATGTTCCAGGCTATCTGCTGTGATTACTTGGTGCCACTTCTGTAATCTATGGGGTATGGAAACAAGACATCTTTAATGGCCAATAAAACACCAAAATCAAGACATGCTCAGCAAAAAAAATGCCTTTATTGATTTATCTGCTGGCTCCTTTTCTGCATTTAGTGTGTTTGGTAACATAGCACATATCTGTACAGCTACAGGAAGGCGCAAATGACATTCACACCTTTTAATAGCTGTCATTAACAGTTCATTTGTTATTCTGCAGGAGAATCAGCAGCACTTCATCAGGAGAAAAATGTTCACATTAAAAGGCAAATCAAAACACATTCAAAATGGTACAGGTCTAACTTGGCACCTTCGGGCTCTGATATTCAGAAAGCCCCTTCTGAGAACGAATGTTTAAGTCGGATCCCTGGAGACTTTATCAAACCTCTGCTACTAACATCTATATATGCCCTTGCCCGGTCTTGCGTATCAATTCTTTCAATCTTTTATTTATTTATTTTTAATTTAGCAGAATCCACGGTATCAATTCTTCCTCCTGTTAATCATCTAGCAGCATATTCAACTTGGTGTTGTTATTATACCTTAAGTTATTATACCTTATGCAGATACCCTTCAGTAGACTCTTTCTCAATTCCTAAACATTTTAAGTATGTGAATTTATTTATGAAAATTGTAAACTTAAAAACTTTGCAATAAATTTTTCCTAATGGCATATGACCACTATATATTCGTAAATAGTTATTTTGATCTCCCTTATAACCTCCACCCACTCCTGGCTCTAAGACTTCTAATAAGTGACTTCAGTTCTGTGGATCTCTGCCCACCTCTACGAGACCAATTGTTACCCTTCAATTCTTATAAAGTGTCCTAAAGTCTGGGTTCTAGTACAGATGTGTCCACATACATCTATCCTCTGTGTGATACAAGTCGCGTTACACATATCGCGTGAGCACGTGGAACTCGGTAGCTCAGAGTGTCTTTTTGTGCGACTTTTCCCCTTAAAATGCGTCTTATTCACAATATGATGAGAATAGGACACACAAGCAGCTTCTGCTGATTAAAATGATATGCGGCATACCTATATTCTGTGTGCGACTGCAGTTATATCTGCATGCAAAATGCTACGTTACAGTGTCAGTGGCTGTGACACTGTAATGTAGCATTTCGCATGCAGATATACGCACAGCTGTGCACAGAATTTAGGCATGCCGCATATCATTTTAATCAGCAGAAGCTGCTTGTGTTTCCTATTCACATCGCTGTGCAAATAAGATGCATTTGAAGGGAAATAAGTCATACAAAAAGATGCTTAGCGCTACCTACTAGAAGGACTGTTTAATGTCTAGAAGGCTAGATGGGGATGTAGTTATGTTACCGGCATCCGGAATGTCAGTCGCCAGAATCCCATCACGGAAAGCCCAACTTGGGAGTAAAGATAGGCGTAGAAATACAGACGCCTATCTTTAGCCCGACGCATACCGAACGAAGGTAAACGGGGACAGTTAGCGTTATCCGCCGGGGGGGGGGAGAGGGGTTAGCTTTAGGGACCCTTGGGAGAGATTAGGGTTAGGCTAGGGGAAGGGGGGGGTTAACCACCGGGGGGAGGATGGGGTTAGGCACCCCTCTGGGAGGGTTAGGTTTAGGGTGCGGGAAGGGGGAATTTAGGGTTAGGCACCACCAGGGGGAGGTTAGGGTTAGGCACCACCGGGGGGCGGGGGGGTTAAGGTTAGGCACCACTAAGAGAGGGTTAGGGTACTTACCAGCCCCAGTCGGGATGCACAGCCTTCGGTCTTCCGATGTTGATATTTCATCCGGTGGCTAATCAGCCGCCGGCATTACATACCGCTTCCGCTGCATGTATGTGGACGTATCTGTACCTCTCATTTTTGGACCTACTTATTAATAGTTGGCTACAGGACTGGTTTTTAAAGTGAAAACAACTCTTATAGTCTTTATTGATCAACGTAACCTTTCCGAGCTAGCTGAGCGACACACTGCTTCCTGGCCATACTCACTGGCAGCGGTAAAAGTAAACTTACCACCCTGTCAGGCCAGCATGGGGGTACTGTTGCATTTGATGACAATGCTCGCCAGTTCAAACGTGCAGTGGAACTGGATTTCCTGAACTTGGGCTTCCAGTTCCAATTGGTAAAGAAAAAAAAAAAAGTTGGCTGGCATTACCCTCTGATGGATATGAGCATATACCCTTAATTTCTAACATATACCCTCTCCATTTCCACTCTTCGCCATCACTGTTCTCTGTCTGCACCATTGAAATGGGAACTGTAGATTTTTTCCTTTTTCTTTAAAAAATTCCTCCCGTGCTATGAAGCTTCACAGCAATTTGCACATTATACAGTGAATATTATTTTGCACCCTGCACAAGCCCCACTCGTTTTTTTAAATTCCTCATGCATTGGACTTGCGCCAGGTGCAAGTAACTCAATTACTGTGATCTCCGAGGTGAGAAGTCTCCCTTGTTTTTGTAGCTGAGGGAACGGAGAGGGTTTGAAAACAATAAGTTAGTTGGCAGTTCTCATTTAACACTATATTGAACTCTCATTTTACTGAATCTGTGCGCTTGATTCAGAGGTAACGCAGCCGCGGCTGCATCTTTATACGCAGCGAGTCTGCGTCTTTATGCTAATACCACAGCCGATGAGATTTGTACAGAGACACCCACCGGCTGCAGCTGTACTTTAATCCGCCGCTTTGCGTAATAAGTCGCACCATCGGACTCGCATCGGTCGCCCCATCAGACATTAGAGCAGTGCTATGGTTGCTCAGAATGTCCAGCGAAACATGGCCAAAGGTGCCAGCGCAAATGCTAAAAAAAGACACAGGTGCTGGCCGTGACACACCATTTAACTAGCCACCCGCCTATTACCGCCCATAAATGCCCAGTGAAATTGTCTCCATCTGCGTCCAAATTTGTTCTGTGTTCCCCGTCGGCAACCATTGGGGCGTATGCGCAGTGCGACTCGGGCGCATGCGTAGACTAAAAACATTGTTCACTTGCGACCAATACTGCATCAGTCCCTGAGCCAGTGCCCGAAACAATTACTAAATACAGGATATTATCATCATGAGAGGTCCTGTTACTACTTTGGCAGATGCATAGTGTATAATTGTATTCAATGTTGATTTAAATGAATGACTTAATGTTTAAGTTTGGATAAATCACAGGTTTGGTAGAGAGATTGTATTATTATTAATATTTATTTATTAATTATTTTAAATGTACGTCTTATTAGTGTGTGTTTGTTTTTCCATTGTTGCAGCGGTAGTGGCTTTTCCATCTTAATGCATGTCCTGATTGGCAGTATTGATGCTTAATGCATAGCCATCTGGATGTCTGGATTATGTGAAGTGTGCCTTACTCCAGATTTGATCTATGTGAGATTTTCTTGATGCAGAGATCAATCATCTCAGGTTTACATTTAGATTTTTAATTGCTGGGAGTAATCTTGAGCACATGCTGTTTTCGGCGTGTGCTACAGATGCGAGCGAGCTCCTGCCACAAGTTGCCTTGGGATGTTAGCTCGAATTTGTGTATTCATTTAATCTGTAAAGTTTGTTTGGTTTTTTTTGTCATATATACAATATAATAGAAAGCAAGCAAAAAATTACCAAGCGTGGCTCATTTCACGCTGCCGGGGAGTTGCGCTGGATTTAAAATGAATAATTTTCTAGTGATTACCTGCTTGTGTCATTACTGCAGCAGTAATTCAAGGAAAAAAGATCAAATAAAAGTCTCTGCTTACACTGCATTTTGTTTTTCACTGCATCATTAGGCATACTGAGCGACATTCTGACAACCCCCTCTGGGAGGGGACTGCCAGGCTGGTGCAGCAGGGTGTGTGGGGGCCGCTGAAGTGGGTGGTGCAGGGGCGGGTCGACACGATCGAGTCATTGCGGCCCCGCCCCCCGCTTTATAATGCTGATATTACCGACATTATAAAGTAGGGGCGGGGCTATGATGAAGTGATTCAGCGTGATTATCGTTTGCCCCCCCCAGGACCACCCACTTGTGCACAGGGGGCCAGCTGCCATTCCGGGGGACTTGCCTATTCTTGGGGCCGGGAGCGCAAATGTTTTTCGGGAGGCTCCCGGCAGTCCTGGGAGAGTGGGCAAGTATGCCATTAGGCCAAAAGTTTCTTATTAAGGTATTCAGAAAAAAATTATTCAATTAAGTCAATTGTGCTTACCTGTCACCCTTAGGGGAGTATTTATTCGTACTGAAGTGTGGGTTTTCAGAAGTGGTGATGTTGCCCATAGCAACTCATCAGTTTATACTTATTTATCTAGGATCTTCTCGAAGATAACAGCTAGAATCTGATTGGATGCTATGGGCAACATCGCCACTTCTAAAAACAGGATTGAACTTGTGTTTGTTCACCTATTTTAGGATTGGCAGCCACCAGCTCTGGTATTGCCTACCACATTGACCATATTTAGGGCCTCGTTTATCAATGAGTTTTATCATTCACAGTGAGTGATAAAACTCGTTGCGTATGATAAATGGTGCTCCAGCCAATCAGCTCCCATCTGCCATTTTTCAAACAGATGACAGTTGGGAGCTGATTGGCTGGAGCACCATTATCATATGCAATTAGTTTTATCACTCATTGTGAATGATAAAACTCATTGATAAACTTGTTGGACCACCAACCCGTGGCACCCTTGAAAGTGCCCTGTGGCACTCAGTTTGGGATTTACTGGGCTACTGTAAATAAAACATTTGGTAGTTGCAAATATTGAGACTAGATTTAATGTTAATGAATTAGTGCAAGAGTAGAGGAGAGGGAGCGTTTGACCACCTTCACCACCACCACCTAGTCCCTCCCATGTCCCCTTATTTTTAATAAAACCATTAATGGGTGTTCTTTCTCTGTGGAGCCCTATTAACTTAACTTTGAGGCAGTGTTTGTTTGCCTGGGCTCCTGCTCTGCTGTAATAAGCACTGGGAAAAGTATGTGCTGCAGCCTAATAGGGGCGTGGCCTTGCAGATGAATAGGTAGCCGCAAACTCCATGCATTCACCCACCCCACGCAGCCAATCAAATGGGCCAATTAGTTGAAAGGGGCCTTCATCTATAATCCGTCTCTGCACATCACTAGGGCAGATGGGGCTGTAGCAATGGAACCAGGTACTATTCTGAATCCATCCCCAGCCCACTTTTTCAGGCCCCTTGGATAAGCACCAAAGTGTTTTGTCTTTTATTTTTTTTTCTACTTATCACCCATTTTCATGGTTATGAACATGCCACTTCATTTTCTGTTTTGCAGTTGGTAGACTTGGGTAGGATGTGTTCAAAGTAAAAAATCCATATTGCCAGAAAAAATGGGGGTTTTTCACCGGCATATTGACTTTTCTTCCTTATCCCTATATACGAGAAGGTTAATGTCCTACTGCTGTTGGTTATCCCCTATTTTTGCTAGTACCACCACATTATTATGTATTTTGTTATAACCATCTCAGAAAAATGAACGTAATCGAAAAAAATGGTTAATCATTTGTATTAAGAATTTCTTTATGTTCAAAGGTTTATACACATTTATTAAGCTTTTTTTATTATTTTTCATCATTTGTTTAACTCAGGGATGGGGAACCTCAGGCCCGGAGGCTGTATAAGGCCTTCAGAATCATTTGGTCTGGCCCTCTGAGCTTTTTTCTTCTAGCCTCATCTGGCTACCAGGGTGCCTAGAATGGCACCGTGCAGCCAGAATCTATTCAGCAGTGCCGCCTGGAGCATCCTTAGGGCACTTTAGATGGTCCCCGAAGCATCCTCAGAATGTTCCAGGCATTGTTGTAATCATCGGTGATTGTGGCCCCGCCCCCATGTGAAGTCATACGGAGGGGGCGTGGCCTGCACCAGCCCGCAAATTATGTAATATTTATCAAATTGGCCCTCGGCAGTAAAAAGGTTCCCACCCCTGGTTTAACTGAAAGCCTAACTCACTGGGCACGCGGGGGCCTGTGCTCTAGCTCACGCATGCAGACTAACTAGCAAGTCGAAGTCGCAAGCTAACACTTAATGCCTCTTGCCGCTAACAGAGTTGTTGTTTTTTTTTTTTGCAAACTGGGCCAACCCTGAGTTCTTTATTGCCGCAATGAAAGAAAAAAAATTGTCTTTCCTGCCGTAGACTGACAAATAGCCCCCTTAGTTGTCTCGTCAGCAGAGACCGCAAAATACATTAGAACAAGGAATGGATGGCATTCAGATGTACTATGGAGGTGATTATTTAGGGAAAGCTGAGCTGGAAGAGACGTAGAACAAACATATACGGAGGTGAATTATGCTTTTTTTTTTTTTACTTTTATTTTTTAGTTAATTACTAGTCTGAGCACTTTATGAAATTGGACCTTTAACCAATTGTTTACTTTAGGTATTATGGGCCGTTATTACTTTCAGTTGCAGTTGATTAAACGTCCTGGATACAAAAAGTCAGGACATTTATGGAAACCCGTGCACTTCGTCCGACTGTCATTTTTCATATTAGAATAGAAAGAAGTCATATGATTTTATTTTCAATAATTGCTGTGACCCCCTTTTATTGTGCATTTTTACCTGAGCACAAGATTTCCCCTTTGTGTTTCGGCATCTGAATTACCCTTCTGCCTTAAAACTTCTAAGTTGGGCATCTGCTGCTATTACTGAATAAGTTAATAGTCGCTCTTCGATGATTCTGGAAGCATGTATTGGCGTTGTTGCAGATTTATATTTTTCTGAGTGTAAAACCTCATACATGGAATTACAACAAAACAAGCCTGTGATTGGGAAATGAGAAATTCCCACACAATTCACGCAAATCGTTAAAGCCTTGAATAATGCAAAGAGGTGCACGTTAGTCATTTATTTCAGCACTAGTGTGGAAATTAGGTAGGAGGCCTTACAGGGGAGATGGGAAATGAAGAAAGTTAGCAAGAAATAGAAAGTGAATTTTATTAATTTTTTGGCTGAATATACTGCAGCTGGCACTACACGTAGCATATGGTGCTGTTACCAAGCCCAATAACTCATCTACCTATTTAGTAGCCCTTATGAAACACTTCTTACTGGACTGTGTGGTGAAGTAAACGAAAACTTTATTATGTGTAATAACATTCTGACCAAGGTCTCAAGCATGTACAATTACTTCATTTTTATTATCCGTTATTAGCTGTTGGCATACATAAGTTCTATAAAACGTTAGCATGGAATGTGATCGTTGTTTTGGTGGTGAGAGTCCCTTCCTTGTTTATTTGGTCTTCTGCGCTCGCTAGAAGATCTGTGCAACCTGTTTTTTTACGTGAGAAAGTCGGATGGGTAAAATCATGCAAAACAGGCTGAACAGTAAAGGTGCCCATACACGGGACGATTTTTAACACGATTTTGGCAGTTTCTACAGGTTGGACAGACCAATCGTTTGAAAATAGTTATATTTTGAGTCTTCTGCGACCCCGATGTGCGTCCCCGCCATCGTCTAGTTGGATCGCAGATCAGATGTTTTTGCAGAGAGATCTACGATCTTTGGAGTACTACCTGATTCACTTCTATGCATCTTATCCTAGGATCATAACGATCAATCGTACACCATTTGACCACATCTTATGAAGAATTTCAAGGGCAATCGTTCGAACAACTCATCTTACCAACTTTAAATCGCACCGTGTATGGGGGCCTGTAGGCGAGAGTTGACATACCATAGCCAATATTATCAGAGGAGAAAGATTAGGTCCATTATGTGAAATAGGCAGATGAGGCAGCTCAGGTGCTGGCAAGGGTTACTCAGTTCTCACATAACTTTGCCTGTTGTAGTTTTCT
>JAUIMM010000197.1:815000-982500 GCA_031769625.1 Taudactylus pleione
GGCCCTGCTCGCTAGCATACAATCTATAGGGAATTAGGCATTCATATACAAGGATAAGCACTACGTATTGCATATCGGCCCAGCCAGATTGTAGGGGTTCTTGGTGGGCTGTATGATCCAGTCACACAGCAAAGTTGGCCTGGGGGTCAGCAGGGTGAGAAAGTTAAGAAAGAGAAAATATGTAAAGTTTTGTATGGACTCTATAGAGGCGATATTATTGAGTTTATGTGGGTGGATCTGAAATGTGATAAGCTTGACTATAGAGGTGAATTTTCAGGGATCACTTAAAGACTTGGAGACTAGAGGAAAGTGCAGTTCTAATTAATTGCTCTAGGTTGAAATGACCATGTGACTGGCTGCAGGACAGAATAAATTAAGGATGGATATCAGAAGACCGGCATCAGCTTCTGACATTAAATCCAGCAACAATTCGATAATATAACCACTTCACTAAGGGGGTGTGCCCAGCACTCTGAGATTTTGGGCTTCCCCCAGGCTCCCCCTACACTGTTGTTATTAGTATTATTATAATAATTTATCATTACTGTTGATAGATGTCGTGCACATCTATTCTCCTGCTGCCTATCCATGCTTTAGCTGAGCTGCGGACACCACTTCCGGGTGTCTGCAGCTGAATAAAACAGCCAGCCATTGGACGGGCATCGGAAAGCTGCATCTGATGGCTGGCAACCATTGAATTCCCAGTATTCGATGGAAAAAGTACTCCCATCACATCGGAAAAATTGATGGTTGCTAACCATCGGCTTCCGATATCCATCCCTAGTATAAATGTACCAACTGAATTTACTCAGCACCTATCATGTTTTTTTGTTTTTCTGAGGTAATATTCTTAAAGGCAAAACCAAGTACAATTTTTTTACAACAAAAAAGTTTTGTATTTCTGTCATGAGATATGACGCTACTGATAGATTCTCTGCATTGGATATAATTAAATCCAGAAGGTAACATTATGTTCTCTCAAACGGAAATGCAAGCTGCCACCTCTGCCCTGATTGTACAAATGCATCGCTGAAAGAATGGGGCAGGCATTAACCAGTAGGTACTACTGTCTGAATAGAACTACAGTGTTATTATTTTTACAGTGTTATAGAGTAGAGAGTTAAGCAGGGGTCTCTGTAAGGAGAAACGGCAGTGTCAGGGCGCCACTCATCTCTGGTATTTGCAGCAATTTCTGAATTGTATTTAGAGTTGAATTAAGCTTAGGCTAAATACGGACTTAACAGACGCACAAGTCAGCACTTTGATGGAGATCCTTGCACCTACCTATTGGATAGATATAGACAAGTCAGACTGCAAAGTGCACATTTCAGATGTAATGCTAACCCTTCATGCATCCGCAGCTCCTAGGGGTGTGGATAACTAGTATTTCTATGCTGTTACTGTGCTGTACCCCATATCCACCTCTGGAAGCTCCGGGGGAAGCAAGTTCTAGAGCAGCGCAGCTCAAAATAATGGTGCAAGTTGTCATTCTCAAAAGTGCAACACTTCTGATCAACTCTAAAGGTGCGCACACACTAGGCGATATTACTGAGCGACTGCACGATTACGACAGTCGTAATCCCGCTGGTCGTTTCCAACATTGTCCATCGCCTGAACATGCAGCACAATCTGCCGCTAACGACAGATTGGCATGTTCAGGAATGATGGACAGTGCCTGCACTGAACGACGTTCAGTGCAGACACTACAGGGGATCAGGAACGACGGTACGATTACGATGTCGTAATCGTACTGTCTTTCCTGATCGCCTAGTGTGTACGCACCTTTAGGGGTCTATTTACTAAGCAGTGTTAGGAGACAGAGTGAAAAGTGATAAGGAAGTGATAAGGTGCCAGCCAATCGGCTCCCAACTGTCATCTCACAGGCTGTGTTTGAAAAATGACAGTTGGGAGCTGGTTGGCTGGCACCTTATCACTTTCTTATCACTTTTCACTCTGTCTGCTAACACTGCTTAGTAAATAGACCCCTAAATCAAGGTCAGTGTGTTTGTATTTTCAGATGTTTTAAGTTGTTTGCATTAAATGAAGGAAGGGGTTTTAGGAGCGGACATCTGCCATCTTTAATTACACATGCTTCATGCTGCATAGGAAAAGCATGACCTTTACCAACACTTTTTAGGGAAGGGGTTACATGAGCGTTCTATTGTATTTAACTAATTTTGCTGTACGCCCCAAGTCTGATATCTAAAAAAATTAAATTAAATAAATAAAATAAAATTGCGTCATAATTGACAAATATTTGGCACGTTTATTTAAGAATGTTTTTGGAACTGAGCGTCTCAGTGGGGTTGGTGACTTCCTCCAACATACTAACTGAAGAAGCAGCTGTGCATAGTATATATTACTGAATTAAATCCTGTTTTATTCAGGAAATATTTCGTTCTTTCCCCTCTACCATTTAAATGATTGAACCTTTTCTTATTTAACTGAGATTAATAAGTGTAAACTTAGTGCTTAACATATCCTCTTGTTTGCTGGTGTAGGTGCTATATAAGCTGCCGTGCACCACACTGCACTCCGGGTCTTGATGCAGAATTATTTAATT
This sequence comes from Taudactylus pleione, assembly GCA_031769625.1. Classification (NCBI taxonomy): domain Eukaryota; kingdom Metazoa; phylum Chordata; class Amphibia; order Anura; family Myobatrachidae; genus Taudactylus; species Taudactylus pleione. The sequence continues at coordinate 817,564 of JAUIMM010000197.1, forward strand.
AATACAACGTTTCGGAGCGGCTTGCGTCCCCTCCTCAGGTATACATAAACAGTTTATGTATACCTGAGGACGGGGCGCATGCCGTTCCAAAACATTGTATTTATAAAATATATTTTCCTTTACACTGGCACCAGGGCGGCTGTATTTATTTTGAGCGGGAGTGCAGAACCTTTGTTATACACACACACACACACATATATTATATATATATATATGTATATATACAGTCCGTTGCATAAATATTGGGACATTGACAGAATTTTCATATTTTGGCCTCTATTCACCACCACAATGGCTTTGAAATGAAACAAACAAGATGTACTTTAACTGCAGACTTTCAGATTTAATTTGAGGGGAATTACATCCAAATCAGGTGAATGGTGTAGGAATTGCAACGGTTTCTATATGTGCCTCCCACTTTTTAAGGGGCCAAATGTAATGGGACAATCTAAACAATCCTAAATCTAACTTTCACTTTTTAATACTTTGTTGCAAATCCTTTACAGGCAATTACAGCCTGAAGTCTGGAACGCATAGACATCACCAGACACTGGGTTTCATTCCTGGTGATGCTCTGCCAGGCCTCTACTGCAAATGTCTTCAGTTCCTGCTTGTTCTTGGGGCATTTTCCCTTCAGTTTTGTCTTCATCAAGTGAAATGCATGCTCAATCGGATTCAGGTCAGGGGATTGACTTGGCCATTGCATAAGATGCCACTTTTTAGCCTTAAAAAACTCATTGGTTGCTTTTGCAGTATGCTTCGGGTCATTGTCCATCTGCACTGTGAAGCGCCGTCCAATGAGTTCTGAAGCATTTGACTGAATGTGAGCATATAATTTTGCCCGAAACACTTCAGAATTCATTCTGCTGCATTTGTCAGCAGTCACATCATCAATAAATACAAGGGAACCAGTTCCATTGGCAGTCATACATGCCCATGCCATGACACTACCACCACCATGCTTCACTGATGAGGTGGTATGTTTTGGATCATGAGCAGTTCCTTTCCTTCTCCATACTCTTCTCTTCCCATCACTCTGGTACAAGTTGATCTTTGTCTCATCTGTCCATAGGATGTTATTCCAGAACTGTAATGGCTTTTTTAGATGTTGTTTGGCAAACTCTAATCTGGTCTTCCTGTTTTTGTGGCTCACCAATGGTTTACATCCTGTGGTGATCCCTCTATATTCACTCTTGTGAAGTCTTCTCTTGATTGTTGACTTTGACACATATACATCTACCTCCTGGAGAGTGTTCTTGATTTGGCCAACTGTTGTGAAGGGGTTTTTCTTCACCAGGGAAATAATTCTTCTGTCATCCACCACAGTTGTTTTCCGTGGTCTTCCGGGTCTTTTGGTGTTGCTGAGCTCTCCGGTGCGTTCTTTCTTTTTAAGAATGTCCCAAACAGTTGATTTGGCAACACCTAATGTTTTTGCTATCTCTCTGATGGGTTTGTTTTGATTTTTCAGCCTAATGATGGCTTGCTTCACTGATGGTGACAGCTCTTTGGATCTCATATTGAGAGTCGACAGCAACTGATTCCAAATGCAAATGTCACACCTAGAATCAACTCCAGACCTTTTACCTGCTTAAATGATAATGAAATAATGAGGGAATAGCCCACACCTGTCCATGAAATAGCTTTTGAGTTGATAGTCCCATTACTTTTGGCCCCTTAAAAAGTGGGAGGCACATATAGAAACCGTTGTAATTCCTACACCGTTCACCCGATTTGGATGTAATTACCCTCAAATTAAATCTGAAAGTCTGCAGTTAAAGCAAATGTTGTTTGTTTCATTTCAAAGCCATTGTGGTGGTGAATAGAGGCCAAAATATGAAAATTCTGCCAATGTCCCAATATTTATGCACCTGACTGTATATGTGTGTGTGTGTGTGTGTGTGTGTGTGTGTATATATATATATATATATATATATATTATATATAATTTATTTATTTTGTCATTTTCACATGCCTGTATCCCCTTTATATTGTGTTGGAAATGTCTGCATACTGTACCATTGTTTTTTTTTTTTTCTTTGTGTCGGGGTCTTGTTATGTTTTTCTCCCTGGCATGCACGCCTACCTGATTTTATTTTATATTTTTTCCCTTCTGCATTGCCTGGTTAGCTTACTTGAGAAGTTTGCTTGGTCACAAATTCCCTGGGGAGTCTATTCAGGACAGCATGTGCAGCCAGCCCTTGAAACCATGTCAAATGGTCCCTAGATCCTAGAAGGATGACTACTTGAAAGGAAAGCTTTATCAAACCTGCATCTCTTTAGAAACACAAGGTTTTGAGTTGTCGTGTATTACAAATCTGATATTCTAAAATTGAAGGCATCGGAAATCATTGGTTAAAATGTGCAAATCTAAGCCGCACGCTATCGTCCGTCAATATAGGTATAAATCACAGGTAGACTTGGGTTTTTTTCACTTGTGAATTGATTATAAACTATTGTAAATATTTATGGCAGGTGATGTTTGCATTGGCAGGTGATGTTTGCATTGTTAATTTTTAATTATTTGTACATTAGAAACACTTGTGTTTTATAGATTATAAAGATATTTGCAATCCCTTAATAAGGTCACAGAACACCTTGGTGACTGCTAAAATCTTTGCAGTTTACACCAGGGGTACAGTGTCCCAACTACGGTCATCAATAAACGTGTGACTCTAAAGTTGCATTGCTTTTAGATGTGGGTCATAGGAGCTATCACTAAAGTGACATGTAATTGATATTATTGAATTGATGAAAAGTTGTTTTCATTAAACACCAATGAACTATGGATGTGGCAAATGAGAATACTGTAGAGACTCTACTTTAAACACATGCAAATAGTAATTCTTTGTATTCTTTTTATACAGATGTGTCCACATACATATAGCCTCCTTGCGCGTTAAACAGTCCTAGTCGCGCCATACTTGGTAGCGCTGATCGTCTTTTCGTGCGACTTTTTCAATTCAAATGCGTCTTATTTGCACAGCGATAGAAATAGGACGCAGAAGCAGCATCTGCTGATGAAAATGATTTATGGCACGCCTATATTCTCTGTGCCACTGCGGGTGCATCTGCATGCGAAATGCTACATCACAGTGTCGGCTCCATCTCTTCTCACTAATGCTGGGCCAGGGAACAGCCAGAGGTGTAGCCATAACACCAATTAAACATTATGGCCACATTATAAGATAATAATTAGGATAATGGAGAGTATGCGTGTGTGTACAGCCATGGCCAAAAGTTTTGAGAATGACACAAGTATTGGTTTTCAGTTTTTCAAGTTTTCAAGTTTGCTGCTTCAGTCTTTTTAGACCTTTTTGTCAGATGTTACTATGGTATACTGAAGTAAAATTACAAGCATTTCATAAGTGTCAAAGGCTTTTATTGACAATTACATTAAGTTTATGCAAAGAGTCAATATTTGCAGTGTTGACCCTTCTTTTTCAAGACCTCTCCAATTCACCCTGGCATGCTGCCAATCAAATTCTGGGCCACATACTGACTGATGGCCGCCCATTCTTGCCTAATCAATGGTTGTTTGTCGGAATTTGTGGGTTTTCGTTTGTCCACCCGCCTCTTGCGGATTGACCACAAATTCTCAATGGGATTAGGCCATGGACCCAAAATTTGGATGTTTTGTTCCCCGAGCCACTTAGATTTTACTTTTGCCTTATGGCAAGGTGCTCCATCATGCTGGAAAAGGCATTGTTCGTCACCAAACGTTTCTTGGATGGTTGGGAGAAGTTGCTCTTGGAGGATGTTTTGGTACCATTCTTTATTCATGGCTGTGTTCTTAGGCAAGATTTGAGTGATCCCACTCCCTTGGCTGAGAAGCAACCAAACCCATGAATGGTCTCAGGATGCTTTACTGTTGGCATCACAGGACTAAAGACTTTTGGAGGATGGCCTGGTGTCCAGAAGGGCAGCAAAGAAGCCACTTCTCTCCAGGAAAAACATCAGGGACAGACTGATATTCTGCAAAAATTACACAGGATTAAAGACTTACACCGGGTCCGCGAATAATGTTATATATATCAAAATGGCTCTCGGCAGAAAAAGGGATCCCCACTACTGATCTAAGGGGTCTATTCTTCATTGGGGTCAGACGCCGCTGGGGATACTTATTATCGGAGCAATTCAGTATTGCTCCAGTGCGGGGATAGCTGCTCCGAAAAGCAGCTGTCCCCACGATTAGTAACACTGCTACCGAAATAACAGTGTTACTTACCTCCCTCGTGGCCGACTTCTGTGCATGTGTGGTCGGAAGTCATGCATGCACAGAGCCGTGGTTGAGGCAGTGAGGAAGTGGCGGAGGATCCCTCTTTGCATCCCCGGAACATCTTCCCATAGGAGGCGCGGGCCTCCGAGAGCAAACACCATCTGAATATGGAGTTTGTTCTTGCAGGCAAACTCCCAAAACTGTACGTTTTTGGAGTTTTCTGATTATCATGTGTTCCTATTGGACCCTTGATGATGAATTTCCCTTTACCTAAAATATGCGGAAACTAGTGTTTACGCACATGTAACAGGCCATTTAGTGTTGATAAAAATGAATAGGCCCCTAATTCCTTCCCAACCAGTTAAAAAACATGGGAAATTGTTAGGTGCACACAGCTTCACCATCAGGAACAAAGTTGTGTTATAACTCCCTGCTACCCGTGCAGTTGAGACAGGGGGACACTTGGCAGACACTGCTGTTCTCTCCTAACTGTCCTTATGGCATTCACTACCAGCTGCTGGTATGGTAAGCTCAGTTGCTGCTTCTTTGGTCCCTGGAATGTAGGTGTCCTCTTTGGAATAAGAGGTAAGTACATGAAATATGGAATGACTAGTAATGATTGAATACTCTAGTCCTCCCTCCCCCTGACCAGCCCAGCCATTAAAGCAGTAGCACCCATGTTTCAGAACTCCCTCTTTGAGATAAGCCCTACAGTTAATTAATAACCCCAACATTAAATAAATAGGTTTATTTATTATGAATATTATTTCTAATGAACCAGTCCCAACATTAAATTTATAGTATTCTCATTTAATAAATAGGTCTATTTCCACCCCAACAAGCACATAAATTAGAAAGCCACGCCATGACTCCACTATTAAATTAATATGCCTCACCAATAAATGAATAGCTCACATAGACCACTAAATTATTAATGCAGTCACAGTGGGACAGAGGGTGAAGGTGGTCACACCGAGTGGAAGGAAGGGGCCACGTACAGTAAGGTGAGAGGTGCCGATACTTTAGCTGTGCCCAGGTACACAATAACCCAGTTGCACAACTGTGATTGTGGTTCGGATTTTTTAAAACCCCCAAAGCGTGCCCCTTAATGACCCTAAGGATCAGTTGTCCTGAAGCCACTTAGCACTTTGAATTTGTCCCTCAATACATGATTATGTAGTAACATGGGAGAGTGCATGTGATGCCAATTTGTGCCATTTGAAAGTATACCTTGCACAAGTATGTGACTACCAGATGTAAGCTTTGCTTTTTCAGAGCTTGATAAATTGTCTTTTACACAGTTCCCAAAGAAATATATGGGGACTGCAATTGCAATCATAAAAAGGTACGGATGTGTCCAGCTACATCTGTGCCGATCGCGCTACAAACGTGCGCACGCATCGCGCCATGCGATTACTTGCAGCAGCATACACTGCGTTACGCTATGGCGTGCACTGCGATCACACCATGCAATCCTATGGAGGCGCAGGTGCAAACACAGTGCGCGTGTCCGCTCCTGGGTGCACGTCTCGCGCCATGTGCGGCTTGATTTGCCATGTACGCAGCAAAGATGTATCAGGACACATATATAGAATGGAGGAGATATCTCTATCTGCTGCATTACCCCCTTGTTAAATATCACCATCATTATTAATGCATCAGTCTCCCATAAACAGATATTTTTCGGATGTTTGAGCACATATTTTTGGGTTTTATAAATAAACTTTGTGTCTTAACTTTATTGTCACACATCAGGGTTCCAGACCTCGTTATCTGACTCGGTGGTGCCATCTCACAGCCATGGGTGCTTCTGTAGGCCTCCGAAGACATGCCTAAGTTTCATGGGTGCCAACCAGCTAGGTGGTTGGCGTCCCCTCCAGTGTCTTCTCCTGCTACTCCTAGCAATTGCCAACATGGAAGTGGGCAGAATGCGTGAGATATACCTTCTCTTCCAGGGAATGCAGGAGACTACCCCAAAAAATCAGGAGCCTTGCGCAAATTCCGTGAAAGTAGGCAAGTATGGTGAAACGGTATGGTTAGGATACGGGAGGGGAGGTTAGGGTTAGTCATACTTACGCAGTATCCGCCGGAGGTCATCCTGACGTCACCACCAGACTTGGAAGACACAACTGGAGCCACCATATCGGGTAATTAACCATTAGACCACCAGGGGCATTTTGTTTTGTTTTTCGACATGCTAATGTCGACCTTGGGAATGTCGTCGTGGTTTATATTGACATGTCAAGCGTGTTGACATTATGTCAACAAAATATACCACATCCTTCAAAATTATTCACCACATTCCAACAAATGTTACACGCAAATATATATGGTTGTATATTTGTTATAATGATTTGTTTGCTTATGCAGTCAACGCGGCCTTGATCATCATTCTCCGGTGCTAAACACTTTATCAGGCACCCGCACTTGTCCCTTGAACCTCAATAACTTGGCAGTATATTTCCTTTAATTATTTTAAATGTTAACTACCTACGCAAGGTGTGTGTATTAAATATATATATATATATATATATATATATACATATACAGTCAGGTGCATAAATATTGGGACATTGACAGAATTTTCATATTTTTGGCTCTATTCACCACCACAATGGCTTTGAAATGAAACAAACAAGATGTGCTTTAACTGCAGACTTTCAGATTTAATTTGAGGGTAATTACATCCAAATCAGGTGAACGGTGTAGGAATTACAACGGTTTCTATAAGTGCCTCCCACTTTTTAAGGGGCCAAAGGTAATTGGACTATCAACTCAAAAGCTATTTCATGGACAGGTGTGGGCTATTCCCTCATTGTTTCATTATCAATTAAGCAGGTAAAAGGTCTGGAGTTGATTCTAGGTGTGACATTTGCATTTGGAATCAGTTGCTGTCGACTCTCAATATGAGATCCAAAGAGACAAAGATCAACTTGTACCAGAGTGATGGGAAGAGAAGAGTATGGAGAAGGAAAGGAACTGCTCATGATCCAAAACATACCACCTCATCAGTGAAGCATGGTGGTGGTAGTGTCATGGCATGGGCATGTATGACTGCCAATGGAACTGGTTCCCTTGTATTTATTGATGAAGTGACTGCTGACAAAAGCAGCAGAATGAATTCTGAAGTGTTTCGGGCAATATTATATGCTCATATTCAGTCAAATACTTCAGAACTCATTGGACGGCGCTTCACAGTGCAGATGGACAATGACCCGAAGCATACTGTCAAAGCAACCAAAGAGCTTTTTAAGGCTAAAAAGTGGAATGTTATGCAATGGCCAAGTCAATCCCCTGACCTGAATCCGATTGAGCATGCATTTCACTTGATGAAGACAAAACTGAAGGGAAAATGCCCCAAGAACAAGCAGGAACTGAAGACATTTGCAGTAGAGGCCTGGCAGAGCATCACCAGGAATGAAACCCAGTGTCTGGTGATGTCTATGCGTTCCAGACTTCAGGCTGTAATTGCCTGTAAAGGATTTGCAACAAAGTATTAAAAAGTGAAAGTTAGATTTAGGATTGTTTAGTTTGTCCCATTACTTTTGTCCCCTTAAAAAGTGGGAGGAACATATAGAAACCGTTGTATTTCCTACACCGTTCACCTGATTTGGATGTAATTACCCTCAAATTAAATGTGAAAGTCTGCAGTTAAAGCACATCTTGTTTGTTTCATTTCAAAGCCATTGTGGTGGTGAATAGAGGCCAAAATATGAAAATTCTGTCAATGTCCCATTATTTATGCACCGGACTGTATATATATATATATATATATATATATATATATATATATATATATATATATATATATATATATATATATATATATGTGTGTGTATGTGTGTGTGTATATATATTTAAACTATACAGTACATGTATATGTGTGCGTGTGTGTGTACATATATATATATATATATATATATATATATATATATGTACTCACATGAATGAATACACAGTGCTGGTGTTTTCATATGTATAGCTAAATAACAATTACATTCTCAATACTTTGGGGTCTTGCTTAATACTTCCTGATGGAGCAGTAGAACATTATTAGAATTGTTCATTGACTATTTTATTATTTTCCAGAGTGTTTTTCAGGGAGAGACCATAAATGAAATGATGCTTTAACCTGCGCCAGCATAAGACGTTTTGAATCTCCTTGTTGAATGAAGTATAGTGGGATATATAATAGACACAGTTTGTCACCTGCAAGTATCTGAGTAAAGATGATACCTTTATTAGCTAACTGATGTCTTTTAAATGTATGCATTCAGGAGATGGAAACAATGAGTGAAGTGAGCAATGCAGGGAAAGCAAGGTCTTAAAATGACTCACATAAACATAACTAAGTGCAGTGTCCGATGTGCAAATCCAACCAGCCGTAAATCATTTGTCAGTGTGACAAGGGACACCAAAATGACAAGGAAGTCAGACTATAATGGATGAGCCAGTCTGCAATAGATAAGGTGGGGGCAGTTAACCCTTTCACTGGAACAGATTCATGGAATTATTTTGAATTTCCAATGGCCAGCACAATGAAAACCAGAGTATCTATTGAAGCTATTTGCCAAAAAAAAAAAAGCCGGCAATGTTGCAGAACACAAATGTGTACCCCCAGGTTATTACAATTACAGTACTTGCCCGGCTATATTGTTGTATGCTGCTGTAAAATGTGGGTGGAAAAGTTTCATTCATTTCACAGATGTCTATTTATTATTTATTAGTAGTGCATAGATGTCCGTTTTGTAGCACCAGCTTGGAACATGTCTCAAAACTAGCATTGTTGCAAGGGTGCTGTTCTACGGAGAGTTTTATGTAAAAGGGATTTAAATATAGTAGAATGCACATTTGTTTATAGATTATGGGGGAGATGCTGCAAACCTCTGAGAGAGAGAAAGTGCTGAAGTTGCCCACAGCAACCAATCTGCTCCTGTCATTTCATTGTCTGAGCTAGATAAACTATAGATAGCAGCTGATTGGTTGCTATGGGCAACTTCACTTGTTGAAGATATGGTTTGTCGAACAAACTGCTTATATACAGTAGGTGGTCCGTGGTGTCTACGATACCTGTTCCAGGCCTGCCCTATTACAAACAAGAGAGCAATACTAGGTAGAAGTCATACAAACAACCTGTTCTAGTTTGTTAGAAGTTCCTAAAATTCTCCATTCATCTAACCTTCCAAGTCTTAAACAAAAGTGGGAGGTGGACGTTGGCCCAATGTGTGATGAATACTGGTCTCTGGCTCTTGGTAGTCCAAGAGAATCCATGGCCTCTATTAGATTCCAGCAAATTCAACAATTTATACTACACAGGACCTCACCCCTGTACGTCTCCTTCAATTTGGGGGGACATGCTGATGACATTTGTCCTAAATGTTGGTGTTGCCAAGTGACCTTTTGGCGGCATCTTTGTTCCTGCCCAAAGGTGCACAGTTTCTGGGGCCAGGTAATTGGAGTGACTGCATCATCAAATATACCCCAATATGCTCTGACTCCGGCAGTTAGTACTCTTAGTACTTTGGCCGAGGATGTTTTTGATAGGTACACTAGACAATTCATTGTTAATTTATGCACCTTGGCCAAGGTATGTATAGCGAGAGCGTGGATGACTACTATGGGTCCTGAGTTTCAAACGTGGGTTGCTCTAGTTAATACCACAATATCTCATCAGCGGTATTTATATACTATTCGTAAAGCTGAATCCAAGTTTGACCGAATGCGGCAGAGATGGTTACAATTACAATCTACAAATGCCAAGTTGCCATCGGATCAACATACTTTACCTAGACTCTAAATTTTATGTTATGTTTATTGTTTGGGAGTCAGACTATGGTTGGATTTTGCTCAATGCTGTTTATATATGATTATCTAATGTATATTCGGAATGGAGGTTTCTACATTATGTACCCTAACATTTAAGTGTTAATGCTCTAGCGTAATATACATTGTATAATCTGTACTAGATGATTTTGATACTATTCTGCACTGAGTCTATTGTTCTCTTTTTTTCATATACTTATATAATATGTTTATAATATATGCTGTAAATTTTGTTTTAATTTGTCTCTGCTATGCTCTGCAATTTGCGAATATGTTATTTATATTAGGTTTTCTGTATTCGTGATGGATATGTTTCCGATTTTGATGTGTGATTATTGTTGTTGTTTTGTTTGTTTTATTGTTATATTGTATTTTTCAATTGGAAAACATTTTCAATAAAAAATATTCAATTAAAAAAAAAAAAATTGTTCCTACAATCCCCAGGTAGGAGTAATTATATGGGTCACAATTACGGGTAGCAGTCACCCATAGAATGACCCTCTGTGTGTATACAATATTTGATACCACTGTGGGTCTCTGGTCTGTATTGCATTAACAAGAAAAACACAAAAGTACTGTAAACCGGTAAAATCAGCGTACAGCTTTGGTCTTTACTGCCCACCCGATTGTGGCTTTGCTTTGTATACTACTTGCTACATGGTGATCTCCTGTGTGCACAACTGCATGTCTGGCTTGTGTACACTAGCAACCACAATAGGGCTTTCATGTATAAACTGGCTACCACATCTGGGCACATATGTATACACTGGGTCTGATTCAGCAAGGATCGCAGTTTTGCATTTACGCACGGAACGCAGTTGCTAATATCAGCAGTGATAGGCATATGTCTGCATTCGCATTGCGATCGCAGCCTAACATAAGGACGCCCACTTCCCCTACTCACATCCGTATACTTGGGCAAAATAGTGAAACAATCGGTAACATTGGACCCAGACGCACAGTTAAGGCAGGTCAGACCTCACTCAGGAATTCTGTGCACGCTATGAAACTGCAGGCTGCGTCTCTTATCACAGTGGCTAATTTAATCCCTTCCCTTCAATGCCGTCCCAACGCACTGGCACGCCTGCTTTCGCCCAACCACCCCCTCGTCACCACCCACAAATGGCACTTCATGTCAATCACTCTGCCATGGGTCTGCGTAGTCTCTGCGATCACAGTCCCGATCGCAGTGGCAGGTTCGCTCACTGCAATGCGTACGCATGCGCAGTGCGAATTAATCGGCAGATTGCGTGCGTATAAGCAACTGCATTCCTTGCTGAATCAGGCCCTCTATCCCCTATAATGGGGCTCTCCAGTGTGCATTGGTTGTCACAAAATGTCTCTTTTCTGTACACAGTGGGCCTGATTCAGACCCGCTCGCAAGCGGGTCGATGGTGGGGCACTGCACACGTGCGGCGTGCGAAATGCGCGTGCGCGAATTCCGGAGCGAGTGAGAAATTCACTTGCTCTGGGGCTCGCTACAAACGGGGCGGCTGTCGATGTTGATCGACAGCACGCCCCGTTTTGTAGGTGGGGAGGGGGGGTGGCTGGTCAAACGGAAGAGCCCTGCCGTTTGTGGGCGGCCCTACTGACATCACTCGTAATGTCTGGGGCTTGCGGGAACGAGACCCTACCACAAGGGTCTCGACGCAAGCCCGATGGTCACGACCATCACCCGGCCGCTCGCAAAAGCTGTGTGTGGTCACCCACAGCTTAGCGAGCAGCCAGGAGTCCGGTTTAAACAAAAAAAAGTGGCCACATTGATTCAGGATGAGCGCTCGCTGTTTGCGAGCGCCTCTGAATCAGGCCCAGTGTTCAATGGGCCCCACATTGGGCTTGACAGTGTACAGTGACCCTTGCAACAGGATGTAACAGTGTACGCTGCCCTGCACAAATGACTGCACACTGGCACCCACAGTGAGGGCTTCCTCTGTACAGTGGTCCCCACATCGGGGCTCTCCAGTGTACACACCTGTGCTCTCTACTGTGTACACTGGACCCGCAAAGGACTCTCCGGTGTACACTGACAAATGCAATGGCGCTCTCACTGCACACTAGTATCGACAGTGAGTGGGAAGCAATCGGGAAGCTGACTGCCTATATACCGGCAGCCGGCTTCCCGACTGTCTTATCCCGGTAAGGGTGAAATGCCGGCCGTCTAGATGTAGACGCCCGCATTTCCCCGACGCCGGGAGACCGGCGCCCGGCATCACGATCGTAGTGATGCCAGGCACCGCGAGCGGACAGCCGCGGGGCGGAGGGTTAGGTTTAGGGCTCCAGGGGGGGACTTAGGGTTAGGCACCCCCCCCGGGAAGGTCAGGGTTAGGCTAGGGGGAGGGAGGGTTAGGGTTAGGCACCCTCGGGGGGGACTTGGGGTTAGGCACCCCCCCAGGGGACTTAGGTTTAGGTAGCGGGGAAGGGGGTGGTTAGGGTTAGGCACTTAGAGGGGGGATTAGGGTTAGGCACTTGGGGGGGAAGTTAGGGTTAGGCACCCCTAAGGAGGGTAGGGGGGTTAGGTTAGTGGATACTTACCTATCCACTATCGAGATTTCTAGCGCTGTCGGGCTTCCGCTGCATCGCACTCTGCTCCTGTCGGGCTGCCGCTGTATTTCATACCCATTCCCAGTGAGTGCTTCCTCTGTACAGTGGTCCCCACATTGGGGCTTAACAGTGTATGTTGTCCCCACAAATGGCTATCCTGTGTACACTGGTCACCACAACATCGCTCTGCTGCGTACATTGACAAATACAACAAGTTTCTAGACTGCACACTGGCCACCATAGCGAGGTTTTCCTGTGTGTACAAGCCAGCAGAATTGCTCTTGTTATTTAATATTGACATGTGTAACACTCCTCTATCATTCTTTAACTTGTTGTAAACTGTAACCTGACACAGACAAGTGGTACTCAACCCGCAGGTAAGTATGACTATTTGCCGCACTTACGGAACCACCAGACTTTTATTTGCAGCCCCAAAGGGCTGAGTGCAAATCCGCAAGTACGGGGCGAGTTAAGTTGGCGTTTCTACGCAACTCTCTCCCCTCGCTTGTAATTGAATTGACCCCTAAAGAGTATTCTGAACTATTGCCGCATCGGGGTATGAGGTCTCTGAGAAACCATGTTATTTACTTCAAACACAGACAAGGTGTACACATTTATATATTTAGAAGGTCTGAATATATTTATTACTCCCAAATTGTATCCTTAAGTTGATCCAGACTTTAAACAGAGGGGGTTATGAAACGAGCCATCAGCACCTTGATGTGCAGAACTAACGGGAATGGTGCTCGGTTAGTTTCGGAAACATTTTTTTTTTTTTAAATACTTTTTTTGTGGATATATTTGTGGTGCTGTTAAAATGAAATAATGCCGGTATTATTCCTGCCAAACCTCTTCTGGGGCCTCTTACCATGTCAAACCTAATGGAGTTCAGTAACAGAGATATTATGATTAAGGGAGCTGTGCCAGCACAGCAGGTGAACATGTTGTCCTTTGAGGATCCGCGATGTGGCCGGTAATAGGAGAGAAGCTGGCTGGTTGCCTGGAGTTACCCTTCCTGATTAATGATATGTGGAGGTACCACATGGTAAGGTTACCCCAGACTGAGCAATGTATCAGTTCTTGGTTCTAGTCTGAAAACTGTGATCAATCGTAAGCCAAGCCAACTTGTCTTCCTTCTGATAAACTCTTAACACTACGACAACCAGAAGGAGCTCCCCATTTATACTGTTCCGGGCGCCATTTAGAAGACACAGCTCCTCTGCTATTTAAACTTCAGATAAAAAAAAAAAAAAAATATGATAAAGTAAATCTCTTAAGGTTTGCACTAGAATCATATTAATCATTTGTCCATACAGTAGTTAGGTCCATCTGCAGAGGATCAAGCTCTGTTACTCTTGTTTGCTTTGAATTTATCAGACGGAATTTACTGCCAGTGTGTGTTTGTGATTGCCACTTTGCCCGGGTAATACATTTATCACGTTGACTTAGATTAATGCTTGCCTGTTTTATCTCCTTTAATTTTGAGTCCTGGGTTAAGCAGGAATTATTTTTAGCGTGTTGCAAAGCGCAGCTAATCCTGATAGTTTATGAAGGGAAATTGCTTTCTTATTAAGACATTTAAAGAACAGGGTGATTTTAGAAATGATTTCGGAGTTTTTTGCATGTGTTTGACGTTGTGTTAATAATCCAGGAAGAAAACTATCACGGAGCCCTATTTTTCGGTTGGTTAGACCTTGTGTATCATGGTGAAAATGGGGCCAATAGATGTAATTGCCATGCTATGTACCCATCTAAATTCGACAGCCAATGTGTTGTGTACCCTTAAATTTATATGAAACATTATAGTAAATATTTGCTGCTTTAAAATGGTACATTGACCTAGATGAGTTTTATTAACGACTCTATATTTGTATTACCTTATAACATATTAGTGAGAGCTGGTAAATAGCAGAAAGTTCTGTGCATATCAGAAAGTTTTTTTTGCTTTTGTTCTGTAAGTCCACACTATATATTTGACTTTTAGTAATTGCTCATCCTGCCCACAGTAACCTATGTAGTGCGCCCAAGATGGCTGCCTAACCTGGTACTTTCATGGGAAGGATGAACAACACTTGGAACTAACTATATACAGGTTGAGTCTCCCATATCCAAATATTCCGAAATACGGAATATTCCGAAATACGGAATATTTTCAGCATGACTGAGATAATGAAACCTTTGATTTTTGATGGTTTAATGTACATAAACTTTGTCTAAGGCACAAATTATTAAAAAGATTGTATAAAATTACCTTTAGGCTGTGTGTATAAGAAGTATATGAAAAATAAATGAATTTCATGTATGTACACAAACTTTTTTTGATGCACAAAATTATAAAAAATATTGTCTAAAATGACCTGCAAGCTGTGTGTATAAGGTGTATATAACACATAAATGCATTCTGTGTGTATATTTGGGTCCCATTTCCAAGACATTTCATTATAATATGCAATTATTCCAAAATACGGAATATTCCGATATCCAAAATACCCCTGGTCCCAAGCATTTTGGATATGGGAGACTTGTTAGATGCTTTTACTTTTTACCCGTGTATATCTTCTTTCCATGTATTGCTTATCTTGCACATTGTAACCTAAGTGGTGTACCAAATATGGCTGCCTTTGCTGGTACTCTAGTGGTGGATAGGCTGAAAAATGCATGATTCTGATGATTTTGTAAGGATTATGTATCTCTCTTTAGTATTCTTTACCATTACATGTCATCTCTTCCAGGCATTACCTTTTCCACCCACTGTAGCTTATAAATGGTGTACACAAGATGGCTACCTCACCTGATATCTTTGTGGGTAGGATGAATAATCCTTGGAACTGATGTCCCAAAATGGCTGCCTCACCTCTGTATTTTCTACAGATGTAAACCTCTGTATTATGTACACAAGTTTTAATGATATTGGAGAAATTTGCTATATAAATAAAAACATTTTTATTAACCAATCCGATACAGCCTCTCAACTTCGAAATGCTACTAGAAGCATGGGCAAATGCAGGATTCATAAGGAAAGGGGGTGGTTCCTTTTATTTGTGTATCCATAAATAAATATATATATATATATGTGTGTGTGTATATATGTGTATGTATATATATATATATATATATATATATATATATTAATAAAAAAAACCATGCATGCCTACTCTCCTGGGAATCGCGGGAGGATCCCAATTTTTTTGGTAACTCCCCACACCCCCGGAAGAGTAGGCACATCTCCCGCGTCCCGCCAACTTCCTAGTGTGAAGTGGACAGGATGGGGAGATTTTACCTGGAATTTTCGGGTCCCTACGGAAGAGCACATTGCGTCATTTAGCCCCGCCCCCTCACGGACATGCTAATCGCACGCGGGGGTGTGTTTCTGTAAAGGGGGTGGGGCCTAATGCTGTCTATCATCTGGTCCCGCCCCCAAAGAGGAGAGTCGCAGGTCCCCTCCTGCTGCTTCCTGAAAGCTGCCCAGGAATGTCGACAAGTATGGTATAAAATCATATTCCCGCTGGCAGCTGCTTCCTCCATAGGGTTCTATGGGGGATGCGATTTTGCCATATTACCAGCTTTCGGAATGTGATACATTCAGACTGAGCTCTATGGTGCTGCGAGAAATATCAGCGAGTCCGGTGCTACCGTAAGTGGCGAGCTTATTGAATCGACCCCATAAAATGCATGTTAAAATGGTTATGCACAGGGTTACACTGATCACTGTATTCCGCTTTCTTACGTGAATGGTAAATGTTGTCTATTGCTATCCTTTCAGCTGCATTGTATACATGGCGCTTTCAATCATTCTAATATGCGATTGCACAGACTTCTGACAGGCTGTCTCCTTCGTGCTAAACGAGATAGTGGCTTCTTTTAGTAGACTAAACAGCAGTGCTCCTCCAGATCAATTACCTCTTCACAGGATGCTAAATAGAGGTCCTACTATGACTCGCAGCTCTCGTCCCGCAAGCGCTGCAGATGTGGTGAAAGCGATGAACACCTAGTCAACAGTTGTAGGCACCATGATCAACGCAGGTCTGAAAATGTGATGCCACGACATCGCTCCAGCATATTGAAAGACAGACACATTAATTAGTAGTATATTTGTAGATATTGATGCACTAGGCAGGCGGAGCATCCTAGAGGTGGTTGCCTGCTGAGATATTTAGAATCCCGAGGGATAAAATTAAAGAAGGCTTGTACCACTCAGATTGCATGAACAAAGGCCCCTTTCATACCAACGCCGGCAGCAGTGTTATTGCTGAACAGCGTCTTACTGTATATCTGTGTGTGTGCTTGTGTGTTGTATAACAGACAGTGCAGAGTTTAACGTAAAGTCCCTATTTTGTTTAATAAATATGTGTGTATAGATGTGCGTGTGTGTGTATATGTATATATATATATATATATATATATATTACAAAACAAAGATACATTTTTACCCAAATGTAATTTACATCCACTTTCAAAAATAAATAAGACATAAGAAGATATCTGTGTGGGATTCCTGTGTTCTTCAGCAGTTGGCAGCCGCTCAGTTGGAAGATTTTCAGTAAAATAGCTGTAAAAATTAAATCCATATTTCAATGTCTTGCCTTATTTTTGAGCTCACGTTACTCACCCGTTTCTAACCCAGTGTTTATAAACATGGAAGAGCGTTCCTTCAGCATGACTGTGTAATCCGAAATCTTTTACTGTTCTTCTGCACCTCATTGAATGTTTCCTCTGCGGACTAGCGAAAGTTGTGGTTTGCAGATATACCGTGGGTATATTTGTGTGTGTACATATCTATTAAATATGTACCCTTCAAATACCTTCTAGTGTACATTACAGTTGTGTTACAATGAAGAAATGTCATGTCATTGCATTTTGTTTGTGGTTTTACTAAGCAAAACAAAAAAACCTTTGGCTGCCACGGTTTTGGAAATGTGTTTTCTTTTGGATAATGCAGAGAAATGACTGTCCCAAGTGTGTGGTATACTTTCCATATGAATTTTCTGGAAACTGAAGAGACCTTGCCATATATCGGCAGTATCCTGGAACTAGAATCCTGCCAGATCTCCCAGGAGATCGCAGGCGTTCACACTTTTTCATGGCAAAAGAACTAAAAGTGCCTTATATTGCAGACTAGTTTCAAAGCCGCTCGCATTAATTATTTATAACGAATGAGGGTCTAAAAATCCATATATTTTTATGCCATACAGACCTACATTTAACCCAGGTTGTGCTGGGTGAACTTAGGTTTACTGAAAGTGTTGATTACAATCACATTCAGCTATACTCTGTGTATATTAAGGTGGATATCAGCAATAGGAACTTCTGAATTAACTGTTTTATGGCCAACCCATAATGAATCATAGAAAGCACTGGCAAAACCTAACAATCCCCATCAGTGGCACTCGGGGGGGCGCAGGCCACACCCAGTGGCGTATCTATAATGGGTGCAGTGTGCGCGGGTCACACGGGCCCCTGGGTCCAGGGGGCCCCGCACTGCACACACTGCACCCATATTTTTTTTTAAACTTACCTGTCCAAGGTCCCGCGTCGGGTGTCACTGCTGTTCAGAACACTCGAAAAATGGCCGCCGCGGCCATTTTCCTGGCGTTCTGCGCAAGCGTAGTAGACTCCGGGCACACTCTAGTGCCCGGAGTGTACTAATGCTCTGGTGGCTGGCCAGCCGCATCAGTCGGCTGCCAGCCACCAGGGAGAGAGGAGAGGGCCCCGCATGAGGAGTGCATACGGGCCCCCTCCTCTCTTAAAACGCCCCTGGCCACACCGATTGTCACCCTCCAAGGGGTTGACACCAAAAGCGGCACACTCATGCCCACCCCGCTGCCGCCACACTCCTGCCCACACGTGTGCTGCCGCCACACTCATGCCTGCAGTCCCCCACCCGTCAGTCCACTCCACATTACCTCCCCCGCCCTGGGGGAGAGGTGCGGGCAGACTGGTGGTGTAGTATTTTGGTCCGTCCTCTCTTCTCTACCCAGAATGCAGGTGCCGTCCGTCATTCTGGGAGGAGCACTGCAGTGCTCAGTACTGGACTGGTAGGAGGAGAGAGAACGTGGAGCTGCGCACCATGGTCCTGATCCGGGTGACGCAAACCCTAGTGACGCCTGTGAAACCCATTATACTTTCGATTTCACTAATATAAAGCACTTTTTGCAAGCAGCTAGGCACAAGTAAACTACAGTCCCACACAGGGCTGTTATTAGGGGTGGACAAACGGTGCTCTCAACGGCCCTGCTCGCAACTGCGGTCTATGAACACCCACTACTGAAGGAGTGTTGCCGGAATTGGTCAAGACTTCACAAGCCAAATAAATAGTCCCCAAAATTGTTATAATGACCATTCCAATCGGAGTAGTCGCCTCATGAGGCAGGTGAGAAAAAAAAATCCCCGATAATGACCCTGTTTTTGCGTTTGCGTCTGCAAAAATCCTGGAACTTATTACGGATTCTATGTGTTTTCGGGTGAATCACATTTTTTTTATTGCAAGAAAAATAACATGATGTAATTGAATTGCAATAATTAAAAAAAAAAAAAAATGTGAAAAATTGATGGGGCTAATTGAATTCCCCCTAAGGTGTTTTATGTTTTTTTGGGAATAAAATATACTTTCTGGTTTATAGTGCGATACAACCACATTTGTGCTTAAATCCCAATGTCCTTGAATATTGGCCTGGGAAAGTCCTTTTGGTTTGGGTACCCGACTGTCAGAATTCCGACAGAAGCTCAGAAGTATCCTAAAATATCGCTATACACTTAGCGATATTTTACACGATTTGCCCGATTCCGACACATCGTGACGACAAATCGTGTAAAATATGCCCAAATTGTGAGTGTCCACGATCACGATGCGCGTCCCCACAGGTTGTACATCGCACCTTCAGCTCTGTCGATCTCAGTCACGATGCACTGGGACAGTTGGGAGGCACGATAGATCGTTTGTCACATTGGACAGTTTTTAACACCAAATCGTGCCCACGACTGCCGGGGAGCTGCTAGGGAGAGTTCAAGGGGAATTCGGACACGATATCGCATCGTGACCACATCGCCAAGTGTGTAGGCACTTTCTCCCTCCCCTTCCGCAGCATAACCCTAACCACCCCCTCCCCACTCCCGCAGCCTAACCCTCTTCCCCTCAACCTATAACTCTAATACTTATTGTCGGCAGAACTACTGAAGGGAATTGGTGCCCAGATGCAAAAATATATTTTAAATGCCCTCCTGTTCAAAATTGGCATTCTGGGTGTTGTGGTGTACCAAAATCTTCAGCAGTCTGTAAGACCACTCAGCTGGCAATCGTTCTAGAAAGTGGCATTTCAGTTGGTAGCCATGCCAGTGATGTCAGATCAGAGGGCAACCGTGTCATCTTTTATTTATATGGTTTCTGTATCACCATGCATAGGCATAGAACATACAGCAAGATTGCACAACATGGGTATAAGGTGAGCAATTTAAACTGATATTAACAGGTTCATAAATACGTAATTGCAACCAGGGAATTAGGGAATGACCTCATTACGTATAGAAGTGATTGCATGAACTTAAATTCTTAAGGGGACATTGGCAGACGCTTAGGGCGGGATGTACTAAAGGAAAAATGCACTAAAAAACCCTTTTTCAGGGTTTTTACCGCATTTCCATATGTACTATGCCCTGCTCACCCTTTTTTCGGCGTGGAGGGTAACGCCAGAAAAACTTGGCGTTACCCTATAGAAGCCTATGGGTTTCTTACCGGACCCCACACCCAGCGCTGGCCCCCACTCACCTGTACTCCATTGTCGCCGGCCCGCACTCCTCCTGGGTCCTCCGTCTCCTCCTCCTCCTAATGTTTTTCCAGGTGCAGGGAGGAGGAGGAAGAGCCCGGGGCTTCCTGCACATGTAACCAGCAGGAAGCTCCTGGGGCTTGGAGGGGACGGGGTCCCACGGAGACCCCGTCACCAGGCATCGGCTGCTTCGCAAAGGGCAATAGTTATCGCAATAGCTCTCCTATGTACTAACATATGCGATTAGTAAGGTTGCGGTGACTGACGAAATGGTCACCGCAACCTTAGTACATCCCGCTCATAGAGAGCAAAGAGGGAGAGGGGAGCAGGGCAGTGGGATGCACAATCTGGAGGGTTAAGAGAAGAGGATGGGAGGCTTGAGTGAAAAGGGGGGGAGCATGTTCTAAAGGCCGGGAGGCTAGGCGGCAGTATGGGCGCGGGATAAAAGGAAGTGGGGACTGTCTAACCTAGTGATAGTTGGAGCAGGTGGGCGTGGAGTGGAGATGTGCTGTAACTGGCCAATAGAAATGGTTTATCAGGCAGATTGCTAGCACTTGGCAATGACACTAAAACTGGGTATAGGAAACCAGTCAAGGGGCAACAGCAGAAAGGGCAGGGATTCAGGAAGAAAACTGTATTTGGTGGTTCTGCCCCTGAGGTGAATGTGCAACTTTGACAGGTCAGGTCAACCCCCGGCGGCCCCAGTAGCATGTGCACGCCCTACGTTTACTTTGGCTCCCCTCCCACAGCCCGACTGAGGAGCACCACTATGTGAGCTTTTTGGCCAGTGGCAGAAAATAAAGCAAGTAGCAGGTGACCTATCCGGAACAAAGCACACCAAATATCTCCAAGAGTTCAACCTTCTGCTCCCATTTCTGAGCTGGTGCTGTGAGCTAGTTGATGCTATTAACTAGGGGGGAGGGAGTAAAGATTTTTGCAGTGAAGCTACTCTCAGGTTTAGGAGTAGACAGCAGCAAATCACTAGTAGAATTGCAATACTTCTCTTGTATTGTATCCTGCACACAGTACGCACTTGTAATGTATCACGTGAATTGCTTTCAGAACACCCATTTACTTTCCCGGTTACAGATATACTTTCATGATGTGTGTAGCTCCTGATTCCCTGCAGCTTTCCGAGTCCTTACTTTGCTCTGCTTCATCTCCTCCTGCTTGTAGCACTTTGTCAATGCTTGCTGCAGGTCATTGCCATGTAGCACACACCTGAACCACTGCTTATTAGCAGGCTCCTCCATTCCGTCCCGCCAGTTAAGCAAGCAAACACTGCATCAAAGGCTATCGATTGGGAACACCAAAGATCTTTTTTTTTTTGCCTATGTGCCACCGTAAATTTGGTGCTGTGAATTGCATTTGCCTCCCTCAATCAATACGCTTTGATACAAGCTCGGCAGTACAAATCTTGCTGCAAATCCTGCTGTCTCTAAGCTAAAAGTAATATGGGGTTTTGTTACATTTTCTTTTAAAACATGTATCAGTGTGTAAAATATAGCTCGGTGAGGCCTCTCACTATACTCCGTTTACTCGTCCTAGCTGTTCTCTTTTGCTGTCTTTCTTGTTATATATAGTTTGGTTGCTGTCATACCAAGGTATTTAATAGTCTTGTACCGTTCTCCTGAACAAGATAACAACTTGGCAATGATTTTCCTTGTTAGCGATAGGGCAAGAGAGCGGTTTATTAAGTCTAATGTAAGTGAATAACTGTACTGTTGAGGGGAGGTGTAGACAGTGTCTGAATCAGTAACACTCAGGCTTGCTGGCTTCACGTAGAGTTTAGTTTGATCTTTATCACCAGTGGCAAGGATAACCTTTTACCTCATTGATGATACACAGTGAGGATATTTTCTTGTCTGACGGTCATTACTGGAATTATAGCAACAGATTGCTGCATTGAGTAAGTTGCTGTGGCAGGTAACTCGCCAGCTGTCAGAATCCTCATTAACCCCTTGTAAGCAGCAACAGACTGGTGCCAGGGGCCAACAAACAAACAAAACAACTGTCATTGTTATTCTCCTATTGTATGTCATTGTTACAAATATTCATGGAGGACTGTATTCAGATATTCTTATTTATTGATTTGACATAGTTTAGATACTTGTGTGCCGTTAATGCTGCTCGCCTAGCTCACCATGCAATTGTTTCACTGTTATCTCCTTCCAAAGCTCTCCTGTTGATTTAATGTATGTGTTGTAGTTCTTTGACAAGACAATAGGATAGGGCATAACCTTATGGCCAAGGATATGTGATATCATGGGGACAGGGTACAATGACACTGAGGCGTTGTCACATCTAGGAAGTTTGGGAAATAGTGTACGACAGAAAGCAGGGAGAGACTGGTACACACTACTGATCTGTGTATGCTCATAGCCTGCACAGAGGAATAGCATAAAACTAGGGGGTCTATGTACTAAGCAGTGATAAGAGACAGAATAAAAAGTGATAAGTAAGTGATAAGGTGCCAGCCAATCAGCTCCCAACTGCCATCTCACAGGTTGAGTTTGAAAAAATGACAGTTGGGAGCTGATTGGCTGGTACCGTATCACTTTCTTATCACTTTTCACTCTGTCTCTTATCACTGCTTAGTACATAGACCCCTAGATCTCTTATGTATTACCCTGTACTAGGCACAACTCGGGAAATATTTTTTGAATTTGGAGTCCCTTTTAATGCAAATGATTCACATAACATGTAAATGAACTGTCTATTGAACGCTTCAACATGCTAAGCTATGCAAATGATATGTTCAAGCCTTGCGATAGCACTTGGCTTCTCGGACCTTTTTGTGGTGCGTTTCACTGTTATCGTTTTTGTGACATTAGTAGGACAGGGAAAAGGTTTTGCTTTATTACTTCAGACTTTATTTCCGTCCTGTTTACTGTATGCTTGCGGATTATCATCATGTGAATGTAAAGTGCGAGGTGGTATTTACCGTGTAACCAGACATTGAAGCAGGGCCGGATTAAGGGAGAGGCGACAGGGGCGGTCGTCCCTGGGCCCTCACACCCGGAGGGGCCCCCACTAGCAGCGGTGCGCTGTCTGCACCCACCGCTAGTGACCCCTCCGCTAGTGTAGTGTAGACCGCGCAGTGAGCGCAGTCTACACTACACAGTGACATACACACAGCCGCCGGCGGCAGCTGTGTGTATGTTACAGCAGCCGATGAGAGTCAGACTCTCATTGGCTGCTGCACAACGGAGGGAGCCAGCCGAAGCTCACTCATGAGCTCCGACTTCCGGCTCCCCCCGCATCTGCTGATAATGGGATAGACGTCATGAGGCTGACGTCTCTCCCATAGTGCAGTGGAAGAGCCGGGACTCGGAGCGGGCAGCGCCGACTGCGTCAGGAGCGGGAATTCAGGTAAGTGGTGATTGGTTTTGTTTTGTTTGTGTGTGCATAGGGGAGGGGGCCGCTACAGGGGACACTGCATAGGGGAGGGGGCCGCTACAGCGGTCACTGCATGGGGGGACAGCTACAGGGGACACTGCATAGGGGAGGGAGCCGTTACAGCGGTCACTGCATGGGGGGACAGCTACAGGGGACACTGCATAGGGGAGGGGGCTGCTACAGAGGTCACTGCATAGGGAAAGGGGCCGCTATATAGGTCACTGCATGGTGGGAGGGCAGCCACAGGGGACACTGCATAGGGGAGGGGCCGCTACAGAAGTCACTGCATGGGGGGGCAACTACAAGGGACTGCATAGGGGAGGAGGCCACTACAGAGGGCGCTGCATAGGGGGGCCGCTATAGGAGGCACTGTATAGGGGGCCGCTTCATGGGGGCACTGGGGGGTGTTTTCTAGGGTCAATGCATAGTGGGGACAACTACTGGCCCCACTGTATAGGGGGGGGCAATAGGGGGGGACCACTACTGTGTCTGGGGGCACTGTATAGGGGGACCACTACTGGGGGCATTATATAAGGGGTACTGCATAGGGGGACCACTTCTGGGGGAACTGCATAAGGGCATTACTACAGTGGGCACTGCATAGGGGGGACCACTACTGGGTCTGGGGGACTACTGGGGGCATTATATAAGGGGCATTACTACAGTGTGCACTGCATAGGGGGGACCATTACTGGGGGCACTGCATAAGGGGCACTGCTACAGGGGACATTGCATAAGGGGCCCCCACAAGTTTGTTGCCCAGGAGCCCCCACAGACCTTAATCCGGCCCTGCATTGAAGAGCATAGTACATTAGTGGGGGCGTGGAGAGGATCATAGCATTGTCTCTTTCACATAATATTCTCCTTACTTTGACAGTTCATGGGCTGAATTTGTTTAATTTAATTGTTTTAGCTATTATCCAATTATCATAGTTATCAACATTTTTTAAAATGGTTTTCAAGGAAACACTGCGCCAGTGCATCTATACTTGCTTCGTGACACTGTCCCAACTCACCTTGGATAACTGCAAATCCCAATTATGCTAATTTACCACATAACATACTGTTTGTATTAAATCCTGAAAGTAGGGATACATGCATACTTACCGACTTTGAGTAAATCCATTACGGGAGCAGCCCAGAGACCTTCTGCTGCAGACCGGTTCAGGGGACGAGGCCTGGCATGTTGCCGTAATTAGGCCTTGCCCCTGTCCCAGAAAAGTCTGTGATTCCCGGGTCCACGAGAAGGGGCCGGGCTAAATAACGCAAATCACGATGTTTAGCCTCGCCCCCTCGTCACGGACCTGCAAATTCCCCATTAAATCTCCCCATCCTGCCTGCTGCACTATAGGGGTGTCCACTGGTGGGGTGTCCCTCGATGTCCACTGCAGCGAGGGAGAATGGCAGGCCGCTGGCCAATCAGAAAACCGGGGCGGGGCTTAGCGGCTTCGGGGGGACGAGGCTAAGCTCCATGCTGTCCGGAAAAAAAAAAAAATAGTCTCCCACTCGTTCATCGATGGCTAAGAACCATTGGCTCTTAGCAATCGATGGTAAAAAATTAATATTCAATATCGGCCATAAGCCATCGATGACTTAGACTAATCGATGGTTGGATGTGAGAGATCTGCCTTCACTTCCGGGGGTAGGGGGGCTCATGGGTGTAGGCAAGTATGGATGCATGGTACAAATTATATCTAGCAGACAGAGGGCCTGATTCAGATCCGCTCGTAAGCGGCTGCCCGTTCGCTCTGAGCGATGTTCGCACAACTGCGCATGCGTATGGGTCATAATGCGCATGTGCAAACCAGTCGTGGTCGGAAATCGTGCGCTCGCAAAACAGCTAGGGGCTGCTTATTTGATTGACAGAATGTACCGTTTGTGGGTGGTAACAGAGGAAGGTGCTTGAAAACGGGGTGTGGAGATCCGAACGCAGGCGTGCCTAACGGTCAAAGGGGCGTTTAATGGGAGTGCATAATTAGTAAAGGAGCGTCATCGACCACATCACTTGGTTGTCTTTTAGCCTGAACCGCTCACAGTGATAGCAGTAAGAATAATCTACCACAAGCACTGCGAGCAGTTCAGATGCCTTTCGATGTTCCCGATTAATCTAATAAATGCCGGAGATGACGTGTGTTGCGAACGGCAAAGCGGCATCTTTACAAAATAGCGAGTGCATTTTTCGCTCGCTCGCTCAGACATAGAGGCGTCAACAAACCGCAAAGAGCGAGCGCTCAATTTAAATAGCCGGCCCCTTTTTTGGAACGACCGTCCGCAAATAGCATCCGGCTCTGAATCAGGCCCAGAATACAATACGTTTGCAACTGGCAGGTGGGCAATATAGGGCCATTTTCAGGGGTCAGTCGTTAAACTATGGGTCCTGTCCCTGGAAATTATTGGCATTTGGCAACTAGGGTAATTCCATGTTTCATTATTCACCAGTTCTTTGTGCTTGAATAACATGTTTATTTTATACTGACCTGGCTGTGATGGTTTTTGTAATAGTTTTTTGGTGTTCTTCTAGCTTACAATCTATATTCCCTACCACATGCTCACACACATACACACTAGGGGTAATTTTGTTTGCCATTTAACCTACCAGTATATTTTTGGAGTGTGGGAGGAAACCGGAGCACCCGGAGGAAACCCACGCAAACACAGGGAGAATATACAAACGCCACACAGTTAGGGTTGTAGTGGATATCGAACCAACGACCACAGTGCTGTGAGGCAGTAATGCTAACCATTACACCATCTGTGCTGCACTATTTAATTCCATGTTTTAATGATTTGTCCCATGAAGAGACCCTGGATTTTAGGGTAGAGCATCTGCATTGTTGAATGACTGATGCAATGCTCAGACAACGTTATTACTCAGTATATCGTAGGCTTTAGGGCCTGTTGAGTGGGTATATTTAGGATACAATAGAATCATGGATCGTCTTGTTTTTGTAGTGAGGTCTTGTACATTATGTCCGTCTGGACTACAATGTGGGGGATATACAGTATAAGGTATAAGTGCTCAGCAGTAGCCTGTCCATAATATGTATATTTTCTTTCAGACTGATTCACAAGTGTTTGAAAGTTTAAACTTTACCCATGTTAAAGGTAGCAATGTAGTCGGCAGAGCCAATAATCATCCAAATTCATCTTATAAATTTAATTGGAGCTATTAACATCCCTGAGGCAAATTAAACTATTGGTATGATCACCGTGATTTATTGCAGGTTTGCTTAAACTAAGGACCGACAGGCCACAATCTGCGAACCACCAGGGATGTAGTTTGGAAGCTGACGGTCTAAATCCCGACCGCCGGCTTCCAGACGTTCTAAACCCGGCGTGGTACTAATGACAGGCGTCTAAATGTAGACGCCTGTCGTTAACCACACGCCGGAAGACTGACGCTCGGCATCCCAATCGAAGAGATGCCGGGCGTGGACAGCCGCAGGGGGGGGGTTAGGTTTAGGGCTCCCGGGGGGGACTTAGGGTTAGGCACACCCCCAGGAGGTTAGGGTTAGGCTAGGGGAAGGGGGGTTAGGGTTAGGCAACCCAGGGGGGGAGGTTAGGGATAGGCACACCCCCGGGGGACTTAGGTTTAGGCGGCGGGGAAGAGGGGGGGTAGGTTTAGGCACTTAGAAGGGGGATTAGGGTTAGGCATTTGGGGGGGATGTTAGGGTTAGGCACCCCTAAGGGAGGGTAATACCTACTACAACCCTCTACAATGCAGAACATAAGCTCCTCCATTAATGCCAGAAACTAACTTGCATATCATGACACAAGTGATGTTGGAGTGGAGGGCAAAGAATTCCCTTTGTAAGTTCAGTTGATGAGAGCAGGACAATAGTTCATGAAAAACAGGTAGCAGGGCAATTTGGTTAAAGCTGGCAGCTTCCCAGATCTTGTCCCTATCTTCAGATATGTTGTCAACATTTATGTCACAATAGCAGAATGTGGTTAAAAATAGGGACATTTACAGTGAAAGCCCAGTGAGAAAAACCTGTCATTGAAATCCATAGTAGAAGTATGGCCTTCCAAAATTGTTAACGTTAGCTTGGAGTGGCAAGCTTAAAGAATATACCAAGCAATGTCGGAAGATGTTCTTGCAAAATGCTTGATGTGTATGTACTTTATATATAGAGTTTGCTGTATTGGATGCCTGAAAATGACCTGCATAGGGGTAAAATAATCACCATAGGCCTTTAGATTGAAGGTCCCACAATGCGCGTGTGTGTGTCTCTCCCGCACCAATCTCGTGTGTCTCCATCGCCAGCCAGCCCACTGTGTGTCTCTTCAGCACCAGTCCCCTGTGTGTCTCTCCATTTCCAATTAGAGGCTGAGACTTAAGAAAGGGTGCTGGATGGAGGGGCGTGGAGCAGATGGATAGGGGGAACCCTGGGTTGTCAGGGGAGGGTGCTGCCCTAATGATGGGTAGGAGTGATTAAGTGGTGGCTGCAATGTTCACAGTTAGGGAGGTGGTGATGTTGGAGCGGTGACACTGGATGGGGAGGCCTGGGGGGAGGGAGAGAGTGATATATGAGAGGTACACTGGACTGGATGGGAGGGGCATTGGGCTGGATGAGAAGGGTGGGTAGTGAGACGGGGTAGGAGAGGGGAACGGTAGGCTGGAGAAGGGAGGACACTGGGCTGAATTTGTAGGGACATTGTGACTCTGCTGGCTGAGAGCTTCCAGGTGGTGGAGGAGGGATATCGTGGCAGTGGGCTGGTTGAGGAGGGAAGGGGAGAAACATTAGGCTGGCTGGGTGACACTGGAATGGAGGGGCACCGGGCTCAGGGCACTGACCTAGGGTTGGTGTCTGTGCAGTGGGCGGGATGCCTGGCCCTGCACACTCACAGCAGCCTCCTGAGCAGTCCTTCAGCCTCCATCTCTCTGCTCCTGCTGGGATCTTGGAGATATAAATGCTTGATGCTCCTACTCTAATGTGTGCTGAGACCTTCAGTGGCTCATCTGCTCATGGAGCTGCTCAGTCAGTGGAGTCTATTTGTGAAAGATGCTCCTCCGGCTATTTGTTCCTTCCCCCAGGCAGAAGTGATCCTTCCACAAGTAGAGGCAGCACAAGAGGATAGAGAGAACGGAGGCTGCAGCGAGGACATCTCATGTCAAAGTAAAAATAAAATAAAAAATCACCCGGTGGACAGGCGGCCCCACAGGGCCATCAGCCCATCGGGAATCTTCCCGTTGAGGTCTGCAGTCAATCCGTTCCTTCAAACATCTCTTGGAATTTGTCTGTGTTTTAGTGGATGGTCAATATTGAGGAATGGGATGGTTAAAGAGCATATTTGTGGGAAGATAAGCACAGCCATGCCTTACTGCTTTCACCTGGCAAGACGGGTATTCTTAGAAATATAAAACCCTTTCACTACTTAGCAAGTAGGATCAAAGTCTCTCAACTTAGCTTCTTCAATTCCCTAAGAGATACAATTAAAGTTATCATGCCAGGTTTATAAGTATGGGGGTGATAGTCTATTAAAATTAAGTATATAATATGTAGTATTAATTTGCAATGTAAATATTCCTGTTGTTATAACACAGGGGTAATTAGCTGGTAGATGCGTCAGTGGTGCAGTGTTAGATGCTTGAATCAGGGTCCACACATAGCATTTCAGGTTATAAATGAAAGAAAAGTGTCTTACTGTCAGCATAAACCTGGAAATAAAAATAACAAATGCCTAGCCCCATTCAGGCACTTATTCACTTCTTCGCCCCTGACTAACTTTGGGCAGCTAGTCTAAAAATAAAAGTCCAAGGTCAGCTTGGTCCTGCTTTCTGCAGGTTAACACAGGCCCAGCCTGGTCTTTCACACAAAGTTTCTCTTGTGGTCCTCCTTGCCTCCTGCAGGTATGGACACTGGCTTCCTTAGCCTGCAGCTTAGCTGCTTTTACGTAACACAGTCTGAGAGGTTTGTGATCCTTTCTGCCTCCTACAGGTCTGGACTCAGGCCTCTGGCCCCCAATGACTTGGCTCTAGCTGCCACAGTCCCACTTAGACTGTATCCAATGGCAGCCTGACTGGTCTGCCTGCCTTCTCATCAGCCCACACCTGGACTCTCTCCACAAGGCAGCCCCTAGGTGTGGCAAAACTTAGTTTAACTACCCTGTGTGGGTGGATCCCTCCAGCCCCACACAGAATCCATGGCTCATTATCGCCATCTCTGGTGATCTTGTCACACTGGATACAAGACTGCATGCAATAAAAGTCTGGCTGTTTGACCAGTAAGTCAAAATTCAGTTAAGATTTTGGAGGTTACCAAAATCAACGAGAACATTTAATGAAAACTGATATATTTCTCTGTTTAAAAGAGTGATTGAATGCTGCTGGTAATAGGACTGTGTACAGCCAATTGTCATCCTTTCTGTTGAGATCCAACTAATCAACAACTGTATTGTCAAAATTTGGCCGTACTGGAATATACTAGGCACTGACTCGGTCACTTTATGTTGTGTGTGGAAGGGTTTAGAATACTGAAAATTGTCCCCATCGAGGTGCACTTGGGATTCCCAATATCTTTAAAGGGACATTATTTGAATTGTAAACTGACTTGTTTTGTAAAGAGTGGAAAAAGTACAATTGCTCTGGACTTCATTGCAGCTTCAAGACAGTTTTCTGTTCCTTTTTTTTTTCTGTGGACCCTTTTGTGTTGCTCTTTATCCTGTCTATAAGTAGTTCACGCCATGCATAGTGAGAAGGTAACTTTCGCTGGCTGACCATCTCATATGTGCGTGCTTACTCCTGCTCCCAAATCTAGCATCTAACACTTCTTTAATCACCTTTTAATTAGGCATTTACGCGTTTCAGGAAACCGTGCCTTCCACCCTGCTGTTTCATAAGAGCAGGTTTGATTCTAGTAAATGACGGGTCATTTACATAGCAATAACAAAAAAAAAAAAAAACCACCATGACAAATGTGGGACAACAAAATGCATCCAAATAGAGACAAAATGATGATGTGGTTTGATTTATGTGGTTTGACTTATTCTGAGATAATTCCCCCGCACCCCCAGGTTAATTTAGAAAAAAAAACACCTCTGTTAGGTAGATAACAACTGAGAGATGTGTTTATTCAAAGGGAAAAAAATAAGAGATTGTCCGTAAGCCCTTCAGGTTTATTTGCACACGTGTGAACTGAGCCTTGAAATAAATCTAAAGAAGGAACGGTTGATGGGTATGATTTTAATGATTTCAATAGAATAAAAAAAAAAAGCAAGAAAATTACAGTTCTAGTAATTAATTTAAAAAGCTGTATTGCATGTAATACATTGACCGACGGGTTCATGTAGTCAACCCTCCCACCAATTATATGCAAACCATTTTTTTCTGCTTTAAACAGTTAGACTCCTTCAATGGTATTCACTGCTGTGGATGATCTGGGAAGAAATTGGAGAGAAATTTAAAGCCACAAATACAGGAGTGTACGTGTTCCAACTTTTAATGCCTTCCCTATAAAACGCCTGGCTTTTTCTCTGTGACATTGATCAGATTTGAAACTTCATACTTTTCTTAATTTAATCTGTTATTGACAGTAATATATTTTAACTCAAGAATGTGTTCTTTCGGTGCATATTGACTTAGCTTGTTAAAATTTCCACAGTACACGCTAACATCGGATTTTCTGTCACAGTAACTTAAGACATGGGGACAGCAATGAATGATTCCTGCCACTCAATGAACTTTAACTGAAAACCCTACTTGAATGGTAATAATCTGCTCCAGTAATTGCTGTGGAAAAGAACAAAATCCCCGGGGATTTTACATCTAATCATTTATTTATAAATCTGTAGATAGCAGCCTGCAGAATGCGCATCAGGGGTCAACTTTGTGCTCAAAACCATTGCAGAGTGTTTACATTTCACAGTGGTTTTGTACTGTACACGATCAGTCAGGCACCTTGGTCCAGCAGATAGCTGCTCCGCACATCACTGCCTTGAACCAACTACTTCATTACTAATGCCTCAGTGGAGTCCATTCCCCTCTGTATTATCTGATATATGCATGTTTTTCCATCTCATTAATTCAGTCTACATACAATTGATTTTTGCCTATTAATAAACCCCTTGGTGTTAGTGACAGCTATCTAAACCTTTATACCTTATGCTGAGCGTGATAAATATGCCTGATAAAATTCAGTTAGGCGTATTTCATGCATGGTATTTTTTTTTGCCGGTTATGTCCTACAGTTTGCTCGTAGCACTGTAGTTCTTCAGTTGTTTTTTTATTATTATCTAACAACTGTAGTTCTTTATGGCGGAGCCGTTTTTTGTTTGTGTGCCTGTATGCATGTCCATGTAATGCACTTTGTTGTAAATATATATATGTGTGTGTGTGTATATATATATATATATATATATATATATATATGTCTGGGTATTTCCTAAGGAGTTAAACAGACCCCATAGAGAGAGGAAGGGCGGCACTCCTTTAAGGTGTTCAATTGCTTATTATTCTTGAACACCTTAAAGGAGTACCGCCTGTCTTTTCTCTTTGGGGTTTGTTTAGCTCCTTAGGAGATACGTGGTCTATATCCCATTTCCAGGAAGGCACTCTTACAGCTCCACATTTTCACCCACAGGGCCCAACTACAACCAAAAAAAAATAAATATATATATATGTGTGTGCTTGTATGTATGTATGTATGTGTGTGTATATATATATATATATATATATATATATATATATATATATATATATAGTTCGGGTTGGTCCACACTCACGTCCTCATAGTTAAATTGCTGGGGTAGCTTACCCAAAAGGAAGTCCAAAAACCACCCATAAAGAACAAAAATATGCAAAAAATGGGGTGCACTCACCAGTCTTCCAATAAAATCCTTTATTTAAATGTTACATAGCAGCAGGTATCATAGTATGTCGACGTTTCGGTCCCAAGTGTGGACCTTTGTCAAGATGTATTACAAAGTACTGACAACCCATTTATACCTTCACAGTACACAGAAACACCACCCACTCTAATTACTAAACCCACCCCTAATTAACAAGTATAACATAGAAACAGACTATAAGCATAAAAACAATACCTGATCTGATGGGTACACACCTTATATATCACATATTAATCTAGCATAAGTATATCCAAGGCATATATACACTTTAGAGTCAATGACAATAACCTGATGCCGCTGTAGAGCGTGGTTAAGCTGTCCAGCCGCGTGCGTTCCACCTAGGAAACACTTCCGGTCGGTGGAGCGCATATCCGGCTGAGGTGTAGTCATAGAAACACAGCATACAAAATAATGCAGGAAGTCACCTGACCACCGCGGCATGTTACATCCACACAACATTAAAGTATAGGGGATGACAATGTGCGTTCCACCAAAGGAAAACTTCCTATCGGTGAGACACAATGCCCATCCCATTATCACCAAGGCAACGATATAAACAATCAAGATAGTGATCCATAGTGCTTTCAGGTATCAAACAACTGTGCAAACATCCTATATTGAAAAATATTATACAAACAACACATCAAAGTAAAACTTAATATCACAGGCTAAATATAGCACTATAGGCAAAAGTTGATAAATAACATGCCCTATTCATTATAAGCCACATAGAAAAAAGACCGCAAAAAATAATGAAAAAAATGAAAAAAATACAAAATGTTAATGAAAAATATTTAAAATAAAGAAAAACTTATATCCATTGAAAAATATATTAGCAACAATCCAAGGTGGTGCACCCCAAAGAGAACCAAATTTATTATAAAAAAATACCATAATGTATTGCCTCATTGAGGCCCCGAGGCCAAATGGTGTCCAGTTTGTTAATCCAAACGGCTTCTCTCTTTAAGAGCATTTTCGCTCGATCGCCTCCTCTTCGGGGTGGTGGCACCCAATCGATGATCATACATTTGAGCGATGCTAACAAATGATGGGCTTCAATAAAGTGCCTGGCTACTGGTTTATCGGAATCCATATTCACTAATGCACTGCGAATAGAAGACCTGTGATTCGCCATGCGTTCTCGAAAAGGGCGAATAGTCTTCCCAACATACACCTTTGAGCATGGACAAGTCAAGATATATATCACATGGTCTGTAGTACATGTAACCCGATATTGAATCTTGATTCTTCGCCCTGTGTGGAGGTGATGGAATCCTTCCCCTACAGATATGCTCCTGCATGTGGTACAGTTGGCGCATCTGAAGCAACCGGTTTTTTGATATGATAACCATGTTGAGCTGTCCCTCATAGGATTCAAATCTGGACGCATCAATATGTCCTTCAGATTGTGACCACGTAAGAGGTGGTCGCAATCTGAAGGACATATTGATGCGTCCAGATTTGAATCCTATGAGGGACAGCTCAACATGGTTATCATATCAAAAAACCGGTTGCTTCAGATGCGCCAACTGTACCACATGCAGGAGCATGTCTGTAGGGGAAGGATTCCATCACCCCCACACAGGGCGAAGAATCAAGATTCAATATCGGGTTACATGTACTACAGACCATGTGATATATATCTTGACTTGTCCATGCTCAAAGGTGTATGTTGGGAAGACTATTCGCCCTTTTCGAGAACGCATGGCGAATCACAGGTCTTCTATTCGCAGTGCATTAGTGAATATGGATTCCGATAAACCAGTAGCCAGGCACTTTCTTGAAGCCCATCATTTGTTAGCATCGCTCAAATGTATGATCATCGATTGGGTGCCACCACCCCGAAGAGGAGGCGATCGAACGAAAATGCTCTTAAAGAGAGAAGCCGTTTGGATTAACAAACTGGACACCATTTGGCCTCGGGGCCTCAATGAGGCAATACATTATGGTATTTTTTTATAATAAATTTGGTTCTCTTTGGGGTGCACCACCTTGGATTGTTGCTAATATATTTTTCAATGGATATACGTTTTTCTTTATTTTAAATATTTTTCATTAACATTTTGTATTTTTTTCATTTTTTTCATTATTTTTTGCGGTCTTTTTTCTATGTGGCTTATAATGAATAGGGCATGTTATTTATCAACTTTTGCCTATAGTGCTATATTTAGCCTGTGATATTAAGTTTTACTTTGATGTGTTGTTTGTATAATATTTTTCAATATAGGATGTTTGCACAGTTGTTTGATACCTGAAAGCACTATGGATCACTATCTTGATTGTTTATATCGTTGCCTTGGTGATAATGGGATGGGCATTGTGTCTCACCGATAGGAAGTTTTCCTTTGGTGGAACGCACATTGTCATCCCCTATACTTTAATGTTGTGTGGATGTAACATGCCGCGGTGGTCAGGTGACTTCCTGCATTATTTTGTATGCTGTGTTTCTATGACTACACCTCAGCCGGATATGCGCTCCACCGACCGGAAGTGTTTCCTAGGTGGAACGCACGCGGCTGGACAGCTTAACCACGCTCTACAGCGGCATCAGGTTATTGTCATTGACTCTAAAGTGTATATATGCCTTGGATATACTTATGCTAGATTAATATGTGATATATAAGGTGTGTACCCATCAGATCAGGTATTGTTTTTATGCTTATAGTCTGTTTCTATGTTATACTTGTTAATTAGGGGTGGGTTTAGTAATTAGAGTGGGTGGTGTTTCTGTGTACTGTGAAGGTATAAATGGGTTGTCAGTACTTTGTAATACATCTTGACAAAGGTCCACACTTGGGACCGAAACGTCGACATACTATGATACCTGCTGCTATGTAACATTTAAATAAAGGATTTTATTGGAAGACTGGTGAGTGCACCCCATTTTGTGCATATTTTTATATATATATATATATATATATATATATATACACAGTGTATGTATGTGTGTATATACACTGCTCAAAAAAATAAAGGGAAGACTAAAATAACACATCCTAGATCTGAATGAATGAAATATTCTTATCAAAAACTTTGTTCTTTACATAGTTGAATGTGCTGACCCCAAAATCACACAAAAATTATGATTGGAAATCAAATTTATTAACCCATGGAGGTTAACCCATGGGGGTCTGGTTTTGGAGCCACACTCAAAATTAAAGTGGAAAAACACACTACAGGCTGCTCCAACTTTGATGTAATGTCCTTAAAACAAGTCAAACTGAGGCTCGGTAGTGTGTGTGGCCTCCACGTGCCTGTATGACCTCCCGACAACGCTTGGGCATGCTCCTGGTGAGGTGGCAGATGGACTCCTGAGGGATCTCCTCCCAGACCTGGACTAAAGCATCTGCCAACTCCTGGACAGTCTGTGGTGCAACGTGGCGTTGGTGGATGGAGCGAGACATGACGTCCCAGATGTGCTCAATTGGATTCAGGTCTGGGGAACGGGCGGGCCAGTCCATAGCATCAATGCCTTCGTCTTGCAGGAACTGCTCACATACTCGAGCCACATGAGGTCTAGCATTGTCTTGTATTAGGAGGAACCCAGGGCCAACCGCACCAGCATATGGTCTTACAAGGGGTCTGAGGATCTCATCTCAAGACCTAATGGCAGTCAGGCTACTTCTAGCGAGCACATGGAGGGCTGTGCGGCCCCCCAAAGAAATGCCACCCCATACCATTACTGACCCACTGCCAAACCGGTCATGCTGGAGGATGTTGCAGGCAGCAGAACGTTCTCCTTGACGTCTCCAGACTCTGTCACGTCTGTCACATGTGCTCAGTGTGAACCTGCTTTCATCTGTGGAGAGCACAGGGCGCCAGTGGCGAATTTGCCAATCTTGGTGTTCTCTGGCAAATGCCAAATGTCCTGCACGGTGTTGGGCTGTAAGCACAACCCCCACCCTCACGGAGTCTGTTTCTGACTGTTTGAGCAGACACATGCACATTTGTGGCCTGCTGGAGGTCATTTTGCAGGGCTCTGGCAGTGCTCCTCCTGTTCCTCCTTGTACAAAGGCAGAGGTAGCGGTCCTGCTGCTGGGTTGTTGCCCTCCTACGGCCTCCTCCACATCTCCTGATATACTGGCCTGTCTCTTGGTAGCACCTCCATGCTCTGGACACTACGCTGACAGACACAGCAAACCTTCTTGCCACAGCTCCCATTGATGTGCCATCCTGGATGAGTTGCACTACCTGAGCCACTTGTGTGGGTTGTAGACTCCGTCTCATGCTACCACTAGAGTGAAAGCACCGCCGGCATTCAAAAATGACCAAAACATCAGCCAAAAAGCATAGGAACTGAGAAGTGGTCTGTGGTCACCACCTGCAAAACCACTCCTTTATTGGGGGTGTCTTGCTAATTGCCTATAATTTCCACCTGTTGTCTATTCCATTTGCACAGCAGCATGTGAAATTGATTGTCAATCAATGTTGCTTCCTAAGTGGACAGTTTGATTTCACAGAAGTGTGAATGACTTGGAGTTACATTGTGTTGTTTAAGTGTTCCCTGTATTTTTTTGAGCAGTGTGTGTGTGTGTGTATATATATATATATATATATATATATATATTAGGGGTGAGCGGGTTCGGATTTCTGAAATCCGAACCCCCCCGAGCCCCCCCGATCCGAGTCCGATCCGAATCAGGCTCGACTTTTCCCGCCTGACTCGGATCTGAAATCGAGGCAAAACGTCATCATCCCGCCTTCCGAGTCTCGCGGGTTTTGGATCCTATATAAGGTACCCACGTCGGCGCCATTTTCTCACTCGGCTGTGGACAGTGAAGAGGGAGGGTGGGAGTTAGGGCTGTGTAGTGTAGTGTAGTGTAGTGCTGCTGTTGTCCACTACTTCAAAGTCCATAGGGGCTGGCTGTGTTGTGCTGTGCTGCTGTTGTTAATAGGGGCTGTGTCCACTACTTCAAAGTCCATAGGGGCTGGCTGGACTGTGTTGTGCAGTCAGTTCTCCATAGGGGCTGTGTCCACTCCAAAGTCCTGTGCAGTGTCCCAGTCCTAAAGAGGTGCTGTAGTGTTGTCCAGGGGGTGCTCTGTCCATCAGGGGTGCTCCCCCCAAGTGCTAAAAAAATAATATATTTTCTGTGTTTGTGAATTGTGTGCGCAGTAGCCGCACGTGCATCAACAAAGTAGTGCCAAGCGTGCGCCTGTGTCATAAGTAAAGGGCCGGCTGGCTTGACCGTTAAGGGTGCTGTAACCCCCGAAAGTACACTCCAGTCCAAACCAAAAAAAAAATTATTTTCTGTGTTTGTGAATTGTGTGCGCAGTAGCCGCACGTGCATCAACAAAGTAGTGCCAAGCGTGCGCCTGTGTCATAAGTAAAGGGCCGGCTGGCTTGACCGTTAAGGGTGCTGTAACCCCCGAAAGTACACTCCAGTCCAAACCAAAAAAAAAATTATTTTCTGTGTTTGTGAATTGTGTGCGCAGTAGCCGCACGTGCATCAACAAAGTAGTGCCAAGCGTGCGCCTGTGTCATAAGTAAAGGGCCGGCTGGCTTGACCGTTAAGGGTGCTGTAACCCCCGAAAGTACACTCCAGTCCAAACCAAAAAAAAAATTATTTTCTGTGTTTGTGAATTGTGTGCGCAGTAGCCGCACGTACATCAACAAAGTAGTGCCAAGCGTGCGCCTGTGTCATAAGTAAAGGGCCGGCTGGCTTGACCGTTAAAGGGTGCTGTAACCCCCAAAGTACACTCCAGTCCAAACCAAAAAAAAAATTATTTTCTGTGTTTGTGAATTGTGTGCGCAGTAGCCGCACGTGCATCAACAAAGTAGTGCCAAGCGTGCGCCTGTGTCATAAGTAAAGGGCCGACTGGCTTGACCGTTAAAGGGTGCTGTAACCCCCAAAGTACACTCCAGTCCAAACCGAAAAAAAATTATTTTCTGTGTTTGTGAATTGTGTGCGCAGTAGCCGCACGTGCATCAACAAAGTAGTGCCAAGTGTGCGCCTGTGTCATAAGTAAAGGGCCGGCTGGCTTGACCGTTAAAGGGTGCTGTAACCCCCGAAAGTACACTCCAGTCCAAACCAAAAAAAAAATTATTTTCTGTGTTTGTGAATTGTGTGCGCAGTAGCCGCACGTGCATCAACAAAGTAGTGCCAAGCGTGCGCCTGTGTCATAAGTAAAGGGCCGGCTGGCTTGACCGTTAAAGGGTTCTGTAACCCCCAAAGTACACTCCAAACCAAAAAAATATATATTTTCTGTGTTTGTGACTTGTGTGCACTGTGGCTGCACGTGCATCAACAAAGGAGCAGCGCCAAGCGTGCGCCTGTGTCCCATAAGTAAAGAGCCGGCTGGCTCATTTCTTAAAGGGTGGTGTAACCCACAAAGTGCACTACTCTCCAGCAAAAATAAAAAAATATTTTCTGTGTTTGTGTGCGCTTTAGCCGCACGTATATATATCAATATAACATAAATGGAGGACCAAACTTTCTCTGATAAAAATAAAATAGGGAAAGATCAAGAACCACTTCCTACTAGTGCTGTTGCTGCTGCTGGGAGTTGTTCATCATCCCAGAGAGGAAGTAGGAACATCACTACTTTTACTAAACAATTGACCCTCCAACAGTCCCTAGCGATGAGGATGAAGTACGACAGCAGTCATCCTGAAGCAAAACGTATAACTGAGGCCTTGACTGCTATGTTGGTGTTAGACGTGCGTCCGGTATCCGACATTAGTGCAGTGGGATTTAGACAATTGATGGAGGTAGTGTGTCCTCGGTTCCAAATCCCGTCTAGATTCCACCTGCATCCTCAAAGCAGCAGCGACAAGCGTGCGTCTGTCTGTTAAAGGGTGGTGACACCCTCAAAGTGTTCTACACAAACAATTAAAATATTGTTCTTTTTTTTCGGTCTTTGTGAAATGTGTGGGCTGTAGCCGCACCTGCATCCTTAAAGCAGCAGCGACAAGCGTGCGTCTGTCTGTTAAAGGGTGGTGTAACTCTCAAAGTGCTCCAAAAAATAAAAAACTATTTTTTTTATGTGTTTGTGACTTGTGTGCGATGTAGCCGCACTTGCATCCTCAAAGCAGCAGCGACAAGCGTGCGTCTGTCTGTTAAAGGGTGGTGACACCCTCAAAGTGTGCTACACAAACAATTAAAATATTGTTCTTTTTTTTTCGGTCTTTGTGAAATGTGTGGGCTGTAGCCGCACCTGCATCCTTAAAGCAGCAGCGACAAGCGTGCGTCTGTCTGTTAAAGGGTGGTGACACCCTCAAAGTGTGCTACACAAAGAATAAAAATATTCTTCTTCTTTTTTCTGTCTTTGTGAATTGTGTGGGCTGTAGCCGCACTTGCATCCTCAAAGCAGCAGCGACAAGCGTGCGTCTGTCTGTTAGAGGGTGGTGTAACCCTCAAAGTGTGCTCCACAAACAATAAAAATATTCTTTTTTTTTTTCTGTCTTTGTGAATTGTGTGGGCTGTAGCCGCACTTGAATCCTCAAAGCAGCAGCGACAAGCGTGCGTCTGTCTGTTAAAGGATTACATCGGTGACAGCATCC
Source organism: Taudactylus pleione (assembly GCA_031769625.1). NCBI lineage: Eukaryota > Metazoa > Chordata > Amphibia > Anura > Myobatrachidae > Taudactylus > Taudactylus pleione. Next base: position 857,654 of record JAUIMM010000197.1, read on the forward strand.
AAGTAGGCATGTCAGACAGTCCGTACCTGTACTGGCAGGAAAAAGAAGCAATTTGGAGGTCCCTGTACAAACTGGCTCTATTTTACCTGAGTTGCCCCCCCTCCAGTGTGTACTCCGAAAGAGTGTTTAGTGCAGCCGGGAACCTTGTTAGCGAAAGGCGTAGGAGGTTGCTTCCACAAAATGTGGAGAAGATGATGTTCATAAAATGAATGATCAACTCTTCCAGGGAGACCAGCCTCCAGAACGTACAGAGGGACCTGTGGTTCCAGCAGGGACGAATTAATACTCTGTGAGGATGAGGATGTACATAACACTGAAGAGGGTGAGGAATCTGTGGATGAGGAGGATGAGGACGACTTCTTGCCTCCGTAGAGCCAGTTTGTGCAGGGACAGATTAATTGCCAGCTTGTTTTGTGGGGGCCCAAACGAACCAATCATTTCAGCCACAGTTGTGTGGCAGACCCTGGCGCTGAAATGATTGGTTTGTTAAAGTGTGCATGTCCTGTTTATACAACATAAGGGTGGGTGGGAGGGCCCAAGGACAATTCCATCTTGCACCTCTTTTTTTTCTTTGCATTATGTACAGTTTGGGGCCTAGTTTTTCAATGCCATCCTGTCTGCCACTGCAGTTTCACGCCTAGATGGGTCACGTGTTTGTGCCGCCCACTCGTGTCGCTTAGCATAGTCATCCAGCTACCTCGGTGCAACCTTTTGGACATAAAAACACTATTGTGAGGTGTGAGGTATTCAGAATAGACTGGAAATGAGTGGAAATTAAGGTTATTGAGGTTAATAATAGCATAGGAGCAGAAAAACCTACAAATTCTGTGATTTTAGCTGTTTTTATGCTTTTTTTCAAAAAAATACAGATCCAAAACACAAAACCCAGAACCCAAAACACGGAAGGGTGGTTTTGGCAAAACCAATCCAGATCCAAAACACGAAGAAAGATCCAGATCCAAAACCAAAACACAAAACACGAAAAGTGGCCGGTGCACACCCCTAATATATATATATGTGTATATATATGTATATGTGTGTGTGTATATGTATATATATATATATATATATATATATATATATATATATATACATACATATATATATATATATATATATATATATACAGGCTTGCCTACCCTCCCGGAGCCTCCCGAATATTGGGTGCCACTCCCGACCCCCCGGAAAGACAGACAAGCCTCCCGGCTGCCGCCTGACCCCCCCCTCCCCCCGTCTACTAATAGAAATCCCCGCAGCGGCGGGGGGCAATGACTCGATTCGCGCTGAATCGCGTTATTGCGGCCCAGCCCCCTGCTTCACAATGCCTTTAATTTTGGCATTGTGAAGAGGGGCAGGGCCACGATGACGCGATTGTGCGGCCCCGCTCCCCAATCTGGCATCAGTGTCTGGCCACACCCCTCGCAGCATGTATGTGTATATATATATATATATATATATATTATTATCGTTTATATGGCGCCACAAGTGTTCCGCAGAGCCTTACAAAGTACATAAACAAATAGATTGATTTACAGTGACTTACAGTACAGTACAATACATTACAGGACATGGATAATATACATTGCTACATTCACGACCATAACACCCAGATAAGCAACAATGCAAAGCAATCAAGTGTTAGGTGCCCTGGTAGAGAGTAAGAAGCAGATGAAGGTATAGTAAGGAGATGGACAAGAGGGTAGAGGGCCCTGCTCCTAGGAGCTTACATTCTAAGGGGGAGGGACAGACAGACAGGGGTGAAACAGATGGGGTAGGCAGGGAGAGAGGAGTATGTAGCAGCAAGTTAAGATGAGAGCTGGAAGGCTTTGTGAAATAGTGGGTCTTGAGAGCCCGTTTGAAGGATTGTAGAGAGGTGGAGAGTCTGATGGGAAGCGGGAGAGAGTTCCAAAGGTGGGGAGTATACTAGTGCCTAACCCTAATACTCACCGTTGATATATATATATATATATATATATACCAACGGTGAGTATTAGGGTTAGGCACTAGGGGGAGGGGTATGGTTGGGCTGTGGGGTGGGAGGGTTAAGGTTAGGCTGCAGGAAAGGTGGAGTAGGGTTTGAGGAGGGTTAGAATACTTACCTGCATGCGTTGGTATTTCCACCGTCTGATTACGCTGCCGAGATTCTGAGTGCCAGCATTATTAGTGTTGGGATCGCGTACCCGACCCTAAATATCTGGTAATAAATTATGAAAAGCCTCTTCGCCCTCTCTATCTCTCTCTCTCTCTCTCTCTCTCAAATATCGGTACTATCGCATGTCGTGCTCCACCATCAGTGGAGCCATAGATGCTCTTTGAAACTAGGCCAAGTAGAGCAAGCTGTTGTGTTGTGAGGTTATCACATCTCTGGAAGATTAGCTGGAGAATTCCGGGAGGTCATAAAAGTAAGTAGAGGAAGAGTAGACAGCTGACAACACAGTATGTCCTGGTGAGGGTTCACCAGTCACTGCAAAGTCCTGTAAAAGAATATTGTTATGTATTAAACCCTTCAATGTTTACCTTCGACAAATGCAAAGGTATAAAATATATATATATAATATATATACGCAAATGTTGTGAGAAAACGAAATGGAAACACTGCGTATGTGCGGCATGTATGAGCCTTAGCATTGAGACTACCAATGTCTGGAATTGATGGGGATGGTTGCAGAAACTCCCACAGGAAAATTATGCCATTGACATTTACTGTAGTGGATGATGGTATAAAAGTCTCCTTTTGTTCTTCCATAATGTTTGTAAATGCTCAGTTGGGTTAGAAACTGACAAGTCCATGTCATATGGATAACATGGGGAGATGTATCAAACCTTAGAAGCGGATTGGTTGGTACTTTGTCTCTCTCTAACTGCCATTTTACAGGCGGTGTTTGACAAATGACAGAAGCTGATTGGTTGGAACTTTGTCACTCTCCGAGGTTTGAAACATCTCCCATGTGTGACCTCACGTGTCTGGTATATGAAGAGGGTTTCTTCCTATAAGTTACTTTTTCAATCAGGAAATGAATTCTGCAAGATGGGGTAAAGACGATCACTTAATATATAGATACGAGTAAAAGTAAAAGAACCTGGCATATACCATGTCACAATGGTCCGTCCCCTACCAGCTCCTGCGCTGCCCTCTCACCGCTTTGTCATGCCTTGCTCCCATCTGTTTCCTGCTCCGCTCTATACCGCCCCTGATCTATCCCACCCCATTCCGCTGCGCTGTCCCTCTCTGCCGCTCCATCCTGCTCCCTCCCGTAGCTGGATACTTACCTCCTGGCGGGTACTCCTTCTCTCCTGCAGGGATCTGTCCCTTCTCCCTAGCATTGGGAGCCATTGGAGGAATGACTGCACTAAAATCACACCATAAAAATGCTGCCCGCAACATTATGGCACCCAGACCCATTCACTCTTGGAAACAAGCACTCAGGGCTTTAGAATCTTTTCTGTGTGTATACTCATTTGTTGAGAATATAGTGGAGGATACATTTCCTGTGCCCTTCTCTAAACACACATTGCCACATGTGATGAGACATACACTGCAAACAGGCTACACTGGATTTGCTATGCCACGGGCTTCTCACGCCAAAGGTTGATATTTGCTGGCGAATTGCTGGCCTGCTTTGTGTCAGCCTTAGAAATATTGTCCAGATATCACAATCATGCAGTATTCACAGAAGCCCACAGTTGCCATTTCCTGCTGTTGAGTTCCTGGCTGATGTCACCGATCTTAGTGAACCATTAGCAAGTTGAGGTTTCTTGGTCACTGAATTTCCTGCCAAACTTGTCCCAATATTACACCTTGCTCAACAAGGTGTTTGTACTGTCGCCATAATTATACACAAGTAGAAGCCATCCCCTTGTATCCTTAGACATGACCCCGACCCTGCTGGTATGCTGGTTGCGTGACCACATCATAACGTGTGTGATAACACCTCAAGATGGCGTTACCAACAAAAAGTAAAATCACAGAGAAAAAGAGATGCCTTCCAGCTCACTGCAGCAATATCAACAAAAATACTTAAATCCTACACGATAATAGATATTCAGAGGTATTAGTTACATACATTTGCAAATATATGAATAAGCGCCAGGCCAGCGTCAAGGCTCCTCTATACTGGCGTCCCTAACATTAAGGGTTTCAAGTCCGAGACGCAAGGTACCCCAAAAAATTCCAGCCATGAACCATCCCCGGGGCATCACACGAAAAGGGGAAGCACCTGTCTCCAGTGCCTGCAGCAGGGGAAACACCACCGATCCTCACACAAATCAGTACGGAGGGGCTGTCTCACCAAAAATCGGTGGTTTTGATTGGTATTTATTTAGGCGTAATGTCTCTGCAATGTAGGGCTAACGTGTGTACTGCTGCACACTTAGGGGGTCATTCAGACCCGTTCGCGAGCGGCAGGACGCTCGCAAGAGGGTCGATGTTCCCCACTGCGCATGCGCGAGACCCGACGAGCGACGGGCTTTCCATCGCTCCGGGTCTCGCACCAAAGGGGGTGTGCTGTCGATGTTGATTGACAGCACGCCCCTTTTGGTGGGCGTGCCGGGGGCGTGCCTGCCAGACGGAGGCGTTCCGATGGGAACGCCTACCGTCTGAAGCCGGCCCCACTGACATCACTAGTGATGTCAGTGGGAGTGATTTTGGCTCTGATAGAGCCAAAATCACTCCAGGGCTTGTGGCAGGGAGACACTACCAGGGTCTCCGTCGCAAGTCCGATGGTTGCGATGGTCATCATCATGGACGCTCGCATAATCTTTGGGTGGTCACCCACAGCTATGCGAGCGACCAGGAGGCCGCTCCATTTTCATGGAGGAGGGCCCTGATTCAGAGCGTTTAGCTCTGAATCAGGCTCTTAGAGCAAACCCTCTGTGGAGTAGGGTCTTTGGGGTTCTTGCACTTCACAGGAATGTAAGAAAGGGGCCTTCAACTTTTATAATGCATGCTGTACCAGACTCTGCATGAGATGCACAATTTGTCAGTTGTTACCCACTTGAGAGTCTCCCAATTGTCAATTTTGCTATATATTGTGCTTAGAATACCTCATTTCCGATACAGTGGCGCAATGGGGCTCTCAGAACATTGGCATGTGACCCCCCTTCCTGAACAATGGGCCACTGATGCTTGAGGAATAAAGCAAATGAACCCCGCTGCTTTAATAGTCCATCTTTAAATAAAATCAAACGGATTTTTAATGTCTGCATCTAAAATGGAAATAATTGTCATTGACCTTTTCTCTCTTGTTTTGGATCTAATGATCTAATAATACACTTACATTTTACATATGACAAATGCCCTGATCATGGTGACCCAGCACAGTATTATGAATAAAAAATACATCCTGTCAGGTTTCGGCCTAGGATCGGCCATTACTCACCACAGCGCCGACTTCCCCTGACTTCTCGAGCGGTCAGACGTCAGGTGCGGCGGCGATTTACGCACTGAGGATTATGGCTTAGGTACACTTGGACATCCATGTGCTGCTCCGGGACTTGGTTACCGAGGTTGCCGTCATGGGCGCAGCCATGACAGTCTTCATCACCTGACTGATCCTTTGTCCAATGATACCATGGTTGTTGTCAGCTGATGCTGTCCTCCAATGGACTGCTACCTTGGGGTATATCACTGGGCTCTGGACAACAGGAAGTTGCCTGTGCAACGTTGTTTCTACTAGTGTTTGCTTGCCGTCACTTCGTTCCAGGTTCCCTTGCTATTCTGCTCTCGAGTGATCTCTAGTTACTCTCCTGTGCCAGCAGTGCATCTGGATACCTTGCTCGCGTACTCTGTGCATCTTTCGAGTACAACCACAGTGTCACCGTTCTGTGCCAGCGGTGCGTCTGAATACTGCTATATACAGACGCACCGCACTCTGTACATCCTCCGAGTACAACTACAGTGTCACTCTCCTTTACCAGCGGTGCATCTGATACTTTGCCCGCATACTCAGTACAACATCCGACTACAGCTACAGTGTCACTCTTCAGTGCCAGCGGTGCACCTGATACCTTGCCCACACACTCAGTACTATATCCCCACTAGTGCTTCTTTCAGAAGTACACTCTCCTGGGTCTCCCCGGTGTTACATTTCTCCATTTCTCACCTGTATCAGATTCCTAACCAAAGGGCCGTGACCTGCTTGCTGGGTGCAGCTTAAACCCATATCCCACTGGGAGGGGTCACTGGTGAACACCTCCCAGCAGGTTAGACTCTGTGCCTTTAGTCAGGTCTCACCAACATCCGATACTTGTGGATGAGGAGGACATACATCCAGGCCCCTCGCCTCTGATTCCTTCCACAACCCGGTACCTCCTGACCCAGTCGTGACGCATCCCCATCTCCCCGGTTTACGTGGACTATTCTGCTGTCCTAGTGTCCTGCAATCGGCACATTCATCCCAATTTGTGTGCGTTTCTTCACTTCCACAAGCAGCCATGGCAGGCACATCCACGACGTGTGGCTAAAAAATTGGCATCTGTAGACTAAACACTAAACTACCAGAGGTGTGACCATCCCAGTTGTGATACAGTCACGTCACTGGGTATTTGCTATTTATCCCTATTGGCTGAGTCCATGAGATCGTGGCAGCCGTTACAATACATTTTGTTTTAGGCATACTTGCCTACCCTCCCGATTCGGCCGGGAGCCTCCCGAAAATCGGGTGCCGCTCCCACCCCCCCGGAAAGGTAGGTAAGCCTCCCGGGCTCCAGCGACCTGCCTGTCCCCCCCCCCCGCACTTTTCATATTAAATCCCGTCAGCGTAGAGGCCAGTGAATCGCGTCATCACGGCCCCGCTCCCTGCCTCACAATGCCTTTAATAACGGCATTGTGAAGAGGGGGCGGAGCCACAATGACACGATCGTGATGTCATGCCACATGCTCCGCCCCCAAATTCGCGTCATCGTCTGTCCACACCCCCTTTTTGCAGCAACCCGCCCCCTGCCGAGAATGCTCGACAGCTCCCTCACAGAAGGAGGAATCAAAATGTCGGTAAGTATGGTTTTAGGGTGTGTAACTGATTCAGCAATTTCAGAGACATTGAAATTTTAAAAAGCAGAGGAAGGTTTAAGAGAAGAGAGGGGCCCCTGTGCAGTCTTCGTGCAGGACCCCCTCTCTAGTCGGCACATGCACTAGCACTGTGCTTGTCTATTGCGCATTCACAGATCTCCAGGAAAATAGCACGGTCCCCATTTTCCCTGTGATTTCTCTTCTTTGCATGTGCAGAACTCCAGGAATGTGACACCAGCGCCATTTTCCCAATGATTCTTGCAGTACCGGTAGAGAGTGTAGGTGCAGGGTGTGCGATGTGGGTCCCCCTGGACCTTGCAGGCAGCTGGTGTGCATTGCACATCCCACATCCATTATAGACACGGCCATGTTAATAAGAACCCATGTTTATTTTGTGAATAACTAGGGTTTCTGCTTACTATGTGAGCGCAAGGTCTAGTTAACCGGTAATAGGCTACAGAAGCATAACAATGACTAGCGTGAAATATAGGTACAGCAGTTTGTGATGTCACAATTTTATTGAATTAGAAAAATATTGAATTATGTTGTAGGGATAGCTGCACTGTCCAGGAAAGCTAAAGCTAAGATGTTATTTTGCATAAACATGCTATTGCACGGTTTCCAGTATTCGCTAAGCCTGGAAATCCTATTTTAGAGGTTTTGTAATGACTAGGAAGTCCTATTGTCAGGCTGTTGAAGAACATTAGAGGATTCCACTTCTGAGTTGATAATAGAAGTATTTAGAGCAGTATTTCCCAACCTCGGTCCTCAAGGCACGCTAAAGGCCCCATACATCAGCGACGGATTGTTGCGATTGCAACCCGGATTCGCAGGATTGCTGAAATCCAAAATGTTGGATTTCACAGATACAGTATGCCGATCATGATCAAAAAATTATCGTGATTGGTAGATCGGTGAAATTTAACATGTAGAATTTCACCGATCCTGCAACGGATCGCGGAACATCGATGGCCGCCGGTCGGCATTTCTGACCGTCGGATCGGCCTTTCTGAACGCAGGATCGCGCATTCCGCCTTCAGATGTATGGGGGCCTTTACTGTCCTGGTTTTAGTGTTATCCATGATTGAGCAAATGTGGTTAAATCAAAATAACTGAGGTACTAATTAAATCACCTGTGCTCAAGTATGGCTATCCTTAAAATCTGGACTGCTAGTGTGCCTTGAGGACCGTGGTTGGGAATCCCCTGATTTAGAGGATGGGCATTCCAAATATCTAATTCCAAATGGTCCTTTATATACACAGAGGACCTGATTCAGAGCCGCTCGTAAGCGGCCGCTCGTTCGCTCTGAGCGATGTTCGCACAAATGCGCATGCGTATGGGTCGTAATGCGCATGCGCAAACCAGTCATTGCGGTCGGAAATCGTGCGCTCGTAAAACAACGAGGGGCTGCTAATTTCATTGACAGAATGTACCATTTGTGGGTGCTAACAGGGGAAGGTGCTTGAAAACGGGGGAGTGGAGATCCGAACGCAGGCATGCCTAACGGTCAAAACGGCATTTAACGGGAGTGCATAATTAGTAAAGGAGCGTCATTGACCACGTCACTTGGTTGTCTTTTAGCCTGAACTGCGCGCAGTGATAGCGGGAAGTAAATCCTACCACAAGCACTGCGAGCAGTTCAGATGCCTTTCGATGTTCCCGATTAATCTAATAAATAACGGATGCGAACGGCAAAGGGTCTTTACAAAATAGCAAGCGCATTTTTTGGACGTTCGCTCAGACATAGAGGCGTCAACACACCGCAAAGAGCGAGCGCTCAATTTAAATATCCGGCCCCTTTTTAAGAGCGAGTGTCCGCAAATAGCGTCCGGGTCTGAATCAGGCCCTGAGTTCCCAGATACTGTTTTTTTGTCCAATATTGCCTTTTTTTTAATGAGTAATGCTTAAGATCGCAAATCTACTGTACATTATAAATTATAACAAACATTTTTTAATGCATGTTACTGGTTTTTTTTTTCTGTTGCAAATATATATATATATATATATATATTATATCATGTACTTAAGGTGTTTGTATTTACAAGCATGTTTTTATGAGTAAGATGCAGAATAATTGTCTTTAAAAAAATGCTTGTGTGCCTCTTGCAATTTTTTTTAAGCAAATCAAGTCCATTTTCTGATGTGTTCTGCAATAATTCTGTACACTCATGAATCTTTGATGGCCACGAACTTTAAGGGGCTCATTATTATTTTCAACCTGCCTGTTGCGCCATCAAACTCGTTAAGGAGCGGGTGGCTGAGAGAAGCGTTAGGTAGGTTGGAGAGAACGTATTGCTGCAAATTAGGTTGTTTGTTCTAGTCCGTCCTTTTTACATTGCTTTCATTGCCTAGGATAACACTTATAATCTTGTAACAAAAGTCGTAACGATGTTTTTAATATATTCAGATTTCCTAAATAATAGGACTTGATCTTCTGGTTTGCACATTAAAACGCTGCCTGCACACCCAGTGTCTAAATAAAGTTTATGTTCTACAGTAATAAGTGTAATAATCTTTATAATACACTGTCGCTAGTAAAGTGTTTCGGGGGTTTAACTTTCTTCTTACAGAAGGTTGTCTTGTAGCACCAGCTTGTAATAATCATATTTAATCATTGTGCATGGTAGACATACAGATATAAACACCCCGCACAGTCTAGGAGGTACTAACAATCCATTTAAAGGCCAGGTCATGACTACACAGGGATTGCAATGTAATTTACATCCAGTCTTAGATTTGCATGTGTATTCTCCCAGACATATAGACACTTTGTTCTTATCTCCTTCCCCAGGACTCGTTAGAGCCTATGGTGATTATGTCCTAATTGGAATTTAACCCGCACAGTTCATTTTAATAAACAAACAAATAAGTATTCAGAGCCGAAAACAAACAAGTGCTCCCCTCCGGGGAATTAATTCTGATAACACGTTTTTTGTTTTTTTTTATCTGAGAACTGTACCCTTTGAGAATTATCTGCTCCAGTTTTAATTGTTGTCTAGCACAGTTAGTTGGGTGAAAGATGCTAGGCTTTCCGATGGAGCTGACAGTTCGTTGTACACTCTCAAAAGGAGGATGGAAAGAACTTGTTGAAGGGGCCGTTACGTTCACCGAGGACTCGTAGTTAGCAATTTAGATAGAAATTAAAAATGTGTTTTTTTTTTTAATAAGAGGTTATTCCTCTGGAGTAGTCAAAACTCCCCAAACGTTTTCTTTCATCGATGCTTTTATGTGTGCTTATTAAAGCCGATGCGGTGGTACCTTGTTTCTGTGAATAGAAAATGCAAAAGATAAAAACTAAGTTTAAATGCAAAATTGTTGCTAATTATGGCGACTTTGTCTTCGTGTGTGTCTCAGGATGGTGTGGGCGGTAAAATAAGGTAACATATTATACTATTTAACCAGTTCTTGTTTTAAAGCAGTCAGCAAATTAGGACGGTCGCGGAAACTCTTTCATCAGCCTGTCATCACCTTGTAGATAGGGATGTAAGATGGCTCATCAATTTCTTTTGGAAATTGTCCCCTGGGCTGCTTCAGTTGGCCAATTCACTGTTTTATGAGAAATACCTTTGCTGGATCAATGGGGTAAATGTACATCAATTGGAACTGTTGCTCTTATGTTTATTTATTTAGTCACTAATAGTAACATGCGATTATGTATTTTTATTTGTCATTTTTGTTTTCATTGAAAAACTTAAAAATTAAATGTCAGACCGGATTTGCGAGTAATCCATATTATGGATGTATGGAGGACTGTGGCTCCTGCTCTGAATTTGGGGTGGGACAAAGTGGAGTTTAAAGTGGAACAAAAGGGTAAGGGTATACTTTTTATAAATATAAACAATACGACCTTTTATCCCACTACTGAAATCCTTTTTTCCACCTTTGGAATTTTTATCAACATTTCGAACAATTAGAGGAAAGTGCACATCTCTATTGCCTTGAACCATGACAAGGTCAACTCGCATCCACATGTGGCCTTCATCAACGAGGTTCTCATTTTGCCACTTGTCACAAACTGCTTCAAGCTGCTTCACTGTGAGGTCAGACAACTCTTGTTCCCTGGTTCCAGCCTGCTGAGACTGTGGGCTCCTGCTGGCTTAAGCAGACTACTTCTGTCTGGTTCCGGCAGTGCTTCTCTGTTGGCGTCCCTGTCTGGTTCCTTATGCCTGCATCTTTCACAATGTGACTTTTCTGGCAACTTGGACCGCATCAGACTATGTATGCTGCTCTGCTGATCTCCTCGCTGGTGCCTTAAACATGCTTCGTCTCCATAATAGACCCCGTTCTGTCATAGACCCACCTTCTTCAACGCCTGGTGCCTCCACATGAGCTGATGTTTGCAATCAGTCCTAGTGTACCTCAAAGTCAGTTGCCTCTAATACCTTGACCCTGCCTCAACATGCCTGGTCACTCTAACCAGGCTTACCACCTCCATCTTATTCTATTCCAATTCATCGGTAATCTTCACTCCCAATAGCTTTCCAATACAGATTGGTCCTGATGGTGAAGTGGGCATTGCCTTGAGTCCCACATCAGAAGCCTGTGCATGCGCAAATTGAGAAAACAATGTGAAGACTTCTTGCAGATGAAGCAATCGGGCCTTGTCACAGTCAGGCAGCGGCAGGCCACGCATAGCTCCCTCTGATCAGGGCATTCTGTGCTGCCACACCAAGAAGACATTAGTGGGTACTACATGGCAGAGTGGTATAGTACATTGTGTGGACCAGTGCTTCAGTCCTCTACTACTGTAATATGAATGTAATGTCGTCTCTCCTTTTACTTTAATGCACAAAGAAGAGAACATTCCCTTTGGCCAGTGGACAGAGCTTTTTTGTTTTTTTTAGTTCTGGAACCATATCGCAGCAGTTTAGTCCAACTTTGGGGATTTGTCCAGGCCATCATTAATGCAAACACCATGTGTCGCAGCCTTCCTGCTCAGACATGGAAATTGTTGGAGCCATTAAAAGACAAAATAAACTATTCAAACTCTTAGAAATCTATCAAAGTTGGTGAAATATATTTATAGGCTTTGAGCTTACTAATTGACCTAATTGTTATAACTTTACAACCAAAGAGCAGAAGAGGTGCAGGAATTACCTGTGATTGAACACACAGAGCCAGCAAATGAAAACACCAGGTCCAGTGAATTACCAATCTATGAATCTATGAATTTTTTAAAATCTATAATGAGACACTTGTTGTGAGTGTAAAGTGTAAAGAAGAGTAAAGCTGGTTTCAGTACCTACTCAAGCAACAAAAAGGATGTATGACCACACTTAGATACTGCCCAGTGTATTCAGTCCAGGGAGAACTGAGGCAGACTAGTCAGACAGTCCAAGTGGGATTGTGGAAGCCAGACAGAGCTCTTTGTGCTAGCAAGCCATTGAGGGCCAGGAGGCCTGAGCCTAGACCGGTGGGAGACAGAGAAGGCCACCAAACTCTGGGACTGAGCTAAGTGAATGCTACCTGCAAGCAGTGTCGTCACCGGCCTGACTTCTACCCGGTGCGGCGGTCAGTCCGGGAACCACATTCTCGCGCGTGTGCGCGGAAGGGAGCGTAGCTTTGTCCCGCAAAGTCATGCCCACTCATGCTTGACACTCTTGGGGGTGTGACTGCATGTCACGCCCCCTGTCCTCCTCAATCAATGGGCAGGGGAGAGGCTAGGGGCTGCCCAGTATCTGCTGTACTGTTCCGCTGAGTAATCCTGGGTCAGGGCAGCAGCAACTGCTGGACAGCCAACAGCCTCTCCCCTGCCTCTCACTGCAGTGTGGCTGCGTGGTGACACCATCTGAGGGGGTGGCCCCAAAATAGCATACGCCAGTGCCTGCAAGGAAGCAGGACAGATTGTGAGGCTGTACATGTGAACTGCTGTGAGAGCCAAGCAAGGCTGGCACCTGTGATATACAGTACCTGCGAGAGACAGGACTGGATAGACTTTGAGAGACTTTATGTTTGCAGATTAGCTGCCCAAGGATAGTGAGGGCTCAAGAAGTGAGAGAGTTTCCTTGAATGGGGGCTAGGCTGTTTGTCATTTTCTGTTTGATTTATGCTGCCAGTAAAAGCACAATTTATTTCATTTTACAATGAAAGCTGTGTTTAGATCCTGATTAGCACTGAGACACTACACCTAATTACCCCAGATATATCACAATATATATATATATATATATATATATATATATTATATATATATTGTGATAGAAGCACTGGTAAAGGGGTCAATGGCAGGTAAGTTTGTCCTAGGATTTTGGCCTATGTGTTCTAAAAAACCCCAGGAGAAGTCTGTTTTGTAAACAGCCCAGAGTATCTGCTTTCGAAAAGCCAGTTTGGGTCCTGGGGGTGTGGATGTGAGGAGAGGGAGGACTCTATCCACAGGCCACTCCAGGTTTTGGGCCTTTCAGCTGGGTAGTAGGCTCATTTATCTTACACCTGGCAGTGGCTCATAAGAGCTGTGCAATCTTTTGGGGCAGTGTTTCACACCTGGGTGAGCAGGCCGACTAGCCTGTTCAGAGACACTTGGTATATACTCCTGTAAGTACTGTGCATGTGTTTTGTTGATGGTGAGGGCAATAGGCCCTACCATTATTGTAGAGAGGGAATCTACTGTGTAGTGAGAGCCATGACTGGCTAAGTCTTATGAATATGTTTTATTTCTGTTTACGTATTTGGCACATTAAAGGCTGGCTCCGCCCAGCTTGAACGAGAACCCGGACTGGTGTACTGTTTCTCAGCTGCTGTGTGTGTGAAAGAGAGAGTCCATCTACCGCAGGAGAGGGACCCCTACTTTATCACAATATATATACTGGATAAATGTTTCCAATATTTCAGGAGTTTAAGACATAACCTTTCCTCAGGATACAAAAAAAAAAAAAAAAAAATAAAAGTATATATATTTTGTGATATCTTGGGGGTATTTAGCTTGGCACAGGGTGGATTGGTGCAGTGTTTAGGTGCTTAATGAGGATCCACACACTGGTTTCAAGTAAATAAATGATGCTTTACTTTCCAGCATGGAAAGTCAGGAAACAAACAGAAAATAATAAACAACCTAGCCCCTATTAAGGGCGTCTAACTCACTTCTTGAACCGTCTCTATAAGGGTGAAGCTAATCTGCCAACAAAGTCTCAGCCTGCTTCTCTGCAGGTCTATCGCTGGCTCCAGCCTGGCTTGGCTGCCACAGCTATACAAACACAGTTAGTCTCTATGCCTTCACTGTATCCTCCAGGTATACAGTAGGCCCTGCCTTCCTAAGCCTGCAGCCCAGCTGCTTCAATGTCACACAGTCTGAAAGTTTGTGGTCCCCCCTGCCTCCTGCAGGTACAGACCCAGGCTTCCTGGCCCCCAATGGCTTGCTTATGGGCTCTCTGACTGCCACAGTCTCACATAGACTGTCTCCAACAGCAGCCTGACTGGTCCGCCCCCTCATCAGCCCACACCTGAGCTCTCTCCACAAGGCAGCAATTACGCATCTTCCCACAATGCTTTTCTACCCTGTGTGGGCAGATCTGTCCTGCCCCACACAGAATCTGTTGCTCACCAGCTCCACCTCTGGTGATACTGCCACTATATATATATATATATATATATATATATATATATATAGTGTGAATGTGTGTATGTATTTGTATGACTGCATATATATATGTGTATGTGCATACATATAAATTACACAGGTTCTGTGGCTCGCTATACTCAAGCCTGGATTTCACATGGTTTTAAACAGCCACATAACTTATATATTATATACTAGTGTTTGCCCGCAGCTTCGCTCGTAGGGATGTCTGTTATTGCTCAGCAGAACTAATTTTACAAAGACTTTAGTGGCATCTAATATTTTGATCTATATTTTATATTGTAGACATTGATCGCAAAATGTCTTTGTTAACCATATATGCAGTTATTTTTTCAAGGATCAACACAAAAAGATGCTTGGGGCTACTAACTCGTGAGCAAGCCACGTAAAGCTGCCCATAGGAGAAGCAGCTGGTCATGAGATCTATGCCTGCAGCGTTTGTCCCTGCGGCTTGTTGATCCCCATAGCAAAGCAGACGCTTACAGGAAACTGCAGGCGCTTGAATTGAAAAAAGAAAACTGTTGGGGATAAGGGGTATACGTGCTAAAAACACAGTCTCACCTGAGTCAGATCCCTTAGAATCTGTGCCTCAATTAGGTTCCTTCTGAAGAGCAGTAACTTAGTCAGGTTCCGTTGCATAACTTGGGCGGAGTTAAGTTCTGCAGAAGCATGATCGGAACACCATTTTTCTTTACAATGCTGTGTGCTAAAAGTCCAGATGCACTATCTTGTAGATCCAACATCCGTTGCTACTTAACCTACCGTAACACTGGAAAGTTGCAAGTAACATACCAGCAACTCTATGGTATGTAGTATTTGTATTGGTGTGACATCTACTGGATTGACATGTATTCTGCAACATCATAAGTCATAAGGAGTATATTTCTAAAAAAAATGTCTATGTACAGACACAACCATTACAACTTTATTATAAGTATAGATATTATACACCGATGAGCCATAACAGTAAAACCACCTGCTTAGTATTGTGTCCCCCTAGTGCCACCAAAACAGATCTGACCCATTGAGACATGGATTCTACAAGACCTCTGTGGTATTTGGCATTAAGACATTAGTAGATCATTTAAGTCCTGTTAGTTGCTAGGTGAGGCTTCTATGCCTCAGACTTTTTTTTCTCCAGCAATTTATGCTCAATCTGATTAATATCTGGGGAATTTGACGTCCAAGTCAACACCTTCAACTCTTTGTCATGTTCATCAAACCATTCCTGAACAATTTTTGCAGTGTGGCCAGGTGCATTATCCTGCCGAAATAGGCCACTGCCATTAGGGAATACAGTTGCCATGAAGGGTGGTACTTGGTCGGCAACAATGATTAGGTAAGTGGTATGTGCCAAAGTAACATTCACATGAATACCAGGACCCAAGGTTTCCCAGCAGAACATTGCCCAGAGCATCACACTGCCTCCACCAACTTGCTTTCTTCCCATAGTGCATCCTGGTGCCAAATGTGAATTAACAGACCAGGCTACTTTCTTTATTCCATGGTCCAGTTCAATACTCATATGCCCATTGTAGGCACATTTGGCAGTGGACAGGGGTCAGCCCTCTAAATCCTGGCCTGTCTGGCTCTAACTAAAGAAAATGAATCCCTCTATCAGAGTGGAAGGACCTAATGTCCTTCTCACAAAACAGAAGACTTTAGCACAGCATTTACATTCAGTAATTACAGTGTCTTTCAACAGACCTCTGACTTGTTCCCCAGACAGTGAGAGATGGACTACAGAGACTGACACGCCCTTTATCAGCCTCTCACAAATGGCCTGGCAATCAAGGCTGCTAATCAGCTTCTGTCTACGAGTTTTTGTCACTATATATATATATATATATATGTATATTAATCACTTTCTATTTTTTTTTTAGTAATTAACTAATTTATCCCTTTGCATTGCAGTAATAAGCAGAGATGGAAGCATGTACTGGACGTACTGTAGGTCTCATTTGGTGCCTTAAATGCTCTCTTCTCATTGCAGCTTGGTCTATAAACGCCTGTCATAGCCAACATTGTTAAGATCACGGATCGTATGTTAAATCTCAATATAACATGGCTAGTGCAGGTTATTGAAAGGTATAAATATGTCTCCAATACTGTATATAACCAAGGAATTGTCTTCCCAATCTGAATTTTCATAGCTGAAATGGAAACATAGTCTCATGTCACATGCCATACATAGGTAAAGAAACATCTACCGTCGTTGATAACAGAGAACCTTGTATTATTTATATGTAACAGTACAAACCAATTTACAAGAAAGCCTCTTAAGTGGTAGGATTATTTATTAATGAGAGAGAACACAAGTTAATGGAACTGCAACACAAATTCACCTAAAACCCTGTGGAGGTCAGATGAAAAATAATACACATTCGTGGAAAGGATTCTACCTTTAGAATGGACTTGATGGCTACAGAGATTCATTTGTATCTATATTTGATGGGATCCTCTGTAAATATGATATGACTTGTTTAGAAGATCTTTCAATCACTTTTAATTTATAGGGGGGAGCTTTTTTTTTTTTTTCCGTTTTTTCATTTTTGAATGCATATTCCAGTTTAGTTTTATAACTTTGTTTTGCTTTTAAATATCTTTATAAAAAGGGTTTTTATTTTACAAACCTGTTAAAACTGAGAGTGGTGTCAGCATTTTTTAGCAGAATTTTTATGTGCAAAAGCTCATAACATGTTGCATTGAGCATCTTCGGTGACAGTTGAGGGGTTTTTACCCCTTCGTTTCATCCTGTCACCATGGAAAACATGGAGTACTTTTCTAAGTAGAAAAGTGGCGCCATTCAAACCACCTATGTGATATTAACCTACTGTAAAACAACTGGCTGTTGAGTTACATTTAATCGAACTCTGTGCCACTCTTTGGGATGGCCATGGGTTAGCTCAACTTTGTAGATGTTGAGACCCACAGTGATCAACTATTCACAAGTTGCAAAACCCTTGATCTTGAGCAGTTTAGTTCCTTAAAACATAGAACATTCCCAAAAGTAATTAATTGATTTTCAAAAAACCCAAACTTTACAGAAATTAAACATTTGTATGCGGGTCTTAAAAAGAAAAAGAAAGGAACACATAGTAAAGTAGGCTTTGAAATTATGTTGTGATGAGGTGCAATTGAAGGTTTCTTATGCGTTTCATCCAAGGGACGTTCTTAAGGGTAAAGTCCTCAGGAGGAACAAGAATACAAAATTCCAATAACGCCAGATCCAATCGTAGTGCAACACTTAAACTGGCATTTATGCTTTTAAAGCTTTAGGTATGCAGGTCAAATGTTTGTCTCATGACCATGCACTGGCCACAGCCTCACTGATGGCACGCCAGTGCTTTGTGCGTTTGGGCTGTGGATGTCCTGAGTGGGCGCTTTCTCCAGGAGCCATGTGTCCTTGCTGTACACCACTTTTGGCACTGAAAACCTTTATCTGTCCAGAAGATCTCATCCTCCAAGTATGATACAGTTAAGAAACAGTCAGTGCTACCACTACGTTACTTTAGATGGTTGCCTCTGCACTAAGGTGTTTAGTGTTCACCTTAAAACACGAGTGAGCAAAATAACTTCACTCATTCTCTGTTTTTAATTTCCCTGCAGTATCCACAAGGCTAGGCGCCAGCTGATGACCTGAAGGAACAGCGCCAGCATCTTACCTATGAAGCGGCTGCCTGCTGTTTCTCCACTTACAATGATGGGCTATGAATGCGACACTTCTTTTGATAGTCAATGAGTGCAACACTTTTTTTCTAACACTACCGCAGAAGAGCAGAATGTGCTCTTTGCCATTGGAAATGTCAACCTAGCTGAGACTCCAGAGAGTCGGAAGGGGGGCAGGACCTTTGCTATGGGCCTGAGTGTAGATCAAGTATGTAACAGCTTATCTGTCATCATGTCCACAGGTTCATTGTGTTATATCTGGGTCTAAACGCCCCTAATGACCTCACTGTTACATCACAAACCCTAAGAAAAGTACCAAAGCCAGGAAAGTACTTTGAACAGTAGGAAAAGCAGATGGGGCTTCCTGTTTCCCTCTAGTTATTTATGTATGCCTGAATTTTTTTACCAGGAGTAGTGAACCTTTTTTCTTAAGATAACTTAAAATGGACTGTGTTCTATATGTCACTCCTCTCTTTAGAAAGAAATCCAGACCTCACTATTTACCTTCCATGTGCATTACTCTGAGATCGCTACAGTAGTTGGTACAACAGTGACCGTTGTTGTTGCACAGAACTTTAATCTCTTTCGGCAAGGAATGTGCTACAAAGAGTAATACCCCTTTCACACCAAGCTTCTGACAGCTGAGGGAGTTCCTGGCTATACCATCAACAGTGTTTGAACGGAACAGGGTCCTTCTTTGTGCTACACTTAGCATTGTCAGGGTAATCTGGGTCCTTGCTTGGTGTGAAAGGATCAACCTGGAATTTGTGTCCCAGGACTTCAACCCTGGGCGCGGCCAGGGTCCAACCCGGGACCAAGCCAGATACAATGCAGTCTGAAAGGAGAAACCCCAGTTAAGTTTTAAAGATGCTGATTGGCTGTGGATGCAGAGGCCCGTCTCAAGGTAGTGACGTGCAGGGCAAACACAGGTGCAGTGTGACTCAGGTCCATGGTGTAGTGGGAAAGGGGTTTGAGCAGCTGTGACACGGGTTGAAACCATGGAGCTGATTCAGATCCGGACGCTAAGAAGCGTTCGCTCGTAGCTGGCCGATGTTCACATTCTACGTATGCATCGCAATGTGCGAACCAGTGCGAAAGCTCGGGATGCGTTCGCTCACTGCGCATAGACTGACCAACAGAGTGAGTGACAGGAGAAGCCTGCATATGCATCGCAGTGTGCGTGCGCAAGCCACTGCGAAAGATCGGGAAGCGTTCGCTCGCCGAGCATAGACAGCCCACCAGAGTGAGTGACAGGAGAAGCCGATTGTGGGCGGTAACATGGCCAGGCGTCTAGAAACGGGGGAGTGTACATGTGAATGCAGGCGTGCCTGACCGAAGTAACGCCGTTTCAGAGGTGTGCATAATTAAAAGGCACCGTAATAGTACACGTCACCTGGTTGTATTTCACACTGAAGTGATTGCAGTGCTTGCGGTAGGGTATAGTCTACCTCAAGCGCTGCGTTCACTTCCGATGGTAACCGATGTGCCGATGGTTGCATACACTTCCTGGAGATGACGTGCGCAAGTGGGCGTCTTAAGACAGGCTGGTGGGCATCTGCATACACAAAGCGATCGCGCGGACAGACATAGTGGGCGTGCTTATGCCTTGGCGTGCGTTCACCAGCCATGCTGTCACAAATTTGCATACGATGGGTGCGAGCGAACGCATCTAGTGACCGGGTCTGAATCAACTCCCTTGTTCAATAAACTGGACCCAGGATTTTGGTCTGAAAGTGGTATTAGTGGTGGTGCACACAGGTTTATATTGGTAGTTTTGCATTTTAATTAACATTAGCGTCTTTTCATCCAGTCTTTTCTAAGCCTTTTAATTGTATGGCAGACCAATTTGTCATTCTCCACGCTATCATCTGTGATCAGTCCCTAATAAACCCCCACCGCCTGTGTCAGTTTCCCTTCCCTTTGCTTCTACTTTAGAATAACTTGCAATCTCATTTTCTCACTTTATTCAATTCTCAACACTCTCTCCTTAGCCGTGTGTCTGGGGGGTTCTGTGTTTCTCATCATGCCGGAGCCATCTGTCTGATCTTGCTTCTCCACAGTACAGTAGCAACTCTTTGGCCCCTATGAAAGCGTCCCTAATAACGGCCTGCCTTAAATGTTGTACAGGCTTATAGATATGCAAATAACAAGGCTAAGCACATTTGCAATTAAAATCCACATAATTTGTTTTAGATATTTTTTCTTTCTGTCTTTATGCTGTTATTACATTATTTTATAACCTTTTTGGGGGCAGGTTTTTCTTTGTTATCAGCATTTTGATTTTTCTGATCAGAAGATGCTCTAATAGAACACTTACGTAGATATAGGGCTGGTTTGGGGGCAGTGCAGGGGTTGCCGCTGACCACCTGCCCATGGGGACCAAGATGTTGTTTGGTTGACTGAAAATTCAAACTTGCACCAATTGTATTAACTGAGGGCCTGATCCATTACGGATCGCAACTGCGATTATGCACGCATACAGCCCGATTGTTACGTACTGAGTACGCAGTGCGTGAAAGGTTCACTGCGATCGTACTGTGATCGCAGAGACTGCACAGTGACTGACAGGTAGTCAACTGCAATTATGCACACATACAGCCCGATTGTTACGTACTGAGTACGCAGTGCGTGAAAGGTTCACTGCGATCGTACTGTGATCGCAGAGACTACACAGTGACTGACAGGTAGTGAGCATTTGGCTATGGTGATGGGGGGTGGTCAGCAAAACACAAGCGTGCCAGTGGGTATGAACGCCGTTACAGGGGTGTGCATAATTTAGGCACTGCGATGGCATACGCAGCTTGAGCTCTCACTGCGTGCGACGGGGTTAGCAATTTCTGAGTAAGGTCTGATCTTGTGCAATTGTGTGCGAGGCTCCGATGTTACTCGATATTACTGATGGTTTTGCAGACTTGCAAAGTATTACGGATGTGTGTAAGGGGAAATGGGCGTACTTATGTTGGGCTGCGACGGCATAGTGATCGTATTTTCGCAGCGGGACTGCGTGCGTAATCGCTATTGCGAATTAATCAGGCCCTGAGTTTCCATCATTTAGTCAATGACTGTTATCAATTACTATTCTCTTTTTTTATATAATAAATAGATAAATAATTTTATTTAACCCCTATTGCACAATTTTTAGAAAAGACGAATCTGGCTGCCACCCTCCTCATATGTGTGTCGCCATTTCTTGACCACAGCAGCTGATTATAACAAATATGAATGTCAGCAACTTCAACGTGTCAACATCAAAATGTCTGCACCTGCAAAATGTCAACATGGGCAGAATATTGACACAGGTAATATTGACATGGAGGTCATAACTAGGGATGTGCAGGTTCGTATTTTCCCGCCAAATTCAGATTTTTTTTTTTCCCGCCAAAAATCTGGTCTCAGAAAGAGGCAAAACGTCATCTTTCATGGGCAAACATCATCTTTCATGGACTTTTGTCCAGGCATAATGATGATTGTCCATGAAAGATGACGTTTTGCCTCTTTCTGAGACCCAATGTTTAGTGGGAAAATCTGAACTAATCCGAGCCTGCACATCCCTAGTCATAACCGATACTGGAAGCAAAGGATCACATACTTTTGCCACTCACAGATATGTGATAATGGATCATTTTCCTCAACAGAAACAAAAAATAAACATGTCTAATTGTTTTGTCTCATTTGATTGATTTGGGTCTCTTTATCTATTTTTAGGACTTGTGTGAGAATCTGAGGTAGTTTTAGGCCAAATTTCAGCAGAAATCTAGAAAATTCAGAAGGGTTCACAAACTTTCAAGCACCACTGTAGCTCACTGTGCTTTTGAGAAGGGAGCTACAATACACACAATTGAATCGCTCCCTTTGACCGTGGAGACAGTATACTACACCCATGCAAAAAACGTGTTTTACAACTGATTGCCAGTCATGCAATACGGAAGTCCCTGAGTATTTCAGTATTCTCTCATGGAATCCCAGTGATTTCACACTGTATATAAAAATGGATATATATGCAGTATTTATTGTTTTATGTGCATTATTTATATTATTATTATTATTGTATATAATGCTTTATTCAGTGTTAGTAGATTATGCATGTATGTAGGATATAAAACATTTTTTGGACAACTCCAGATTTCAGTTAGTAGATAAAAAGGTATTTTGGCCATAAAGGATGTATTTGATCCGGGAGGACATATTCTTCTTTTCAATCTCTGAAAGATAAATTTGACTTACCTAATGCTCATTTTTACAGGTACCTTTAGATGCAACATTATGTGTTATCATTACGAACCCTTAAATCCCCCGATTCCGCTACACCTACTGTTGATAGGTTGGCTGTTTTATTACATACCACCTCAACTGTTACATACAAAACTAGGATGCTCACATCCGATTTATTACAGTGTAATGCCGCGTATCCACTAGCAGATATTAATGAGCGATTGCACGATTACGACAACGTAAACGTGCATTAATAGTGCACTATAATGTTGGAAACGACCAGTGATGCACGCTCCTGCTGGTCATTTCAGACATCAATCATCAGCTGAACATGCCGGTCAATCTGCCAGATAACGACAGATTGGCCATGTTCAGGGATGAGGGAGGATGCCTACACTGAATGACTAATTGTTCAGTGTAGGCACTGCAGGGGATGGGGAACGACGGTACGATTACGATGTCGTTATCGTACTGTTGTTACCTCATCTGCTAGTGGATGTGCGCCATAACTGTTCATCACTTAGGTCGGGCTGTGTTGGGTCATGGAAAAAGACAATCCCAACACTTGTTAATTCCGACCCTATATTAAAATATTATGACTCTACGCTTAATATCTTTCTTCAGAAGTTCATGTGGAAATAATACACCGAGCAAATATTGCACAGGGCCAGAGACGCCACATGATTACGGAGGAAACGGGGTATTGCCCTAAATGCAAGTTTGGGGTAAAGTTTTGCAGTATGTCAATTCCATGTTCTCTATTCATATTCCGGCTGATACTTTAGCACTACTTTGTATGAATTTTGACAATTGTGTCTTATGGCTGCATAAACGGACTATTTTGCCTCTGTTAACTACCATATTCACGGTGGCAAAATAAGCTTTTGTTATTTGATGGACATCTAAAGTGCCTCCCAAACTTATGTCAGTAAAACATTATCTTTTACAGCTTTTATACTTTGATAGACAGTCTACTCTGATTGATATTGAGGAAGGAGTTGTGAAATTTCATGCAAAGTGAGAATTTTTTATTGTGACACATTGTACCACAGAACAGCTAAAGATATTTAAGCTTTTTGAAAATACTACTTGGTACTTATACAGACAGGTGGCGTTAACTGCCTAACTTTATTCATGAAAATTGGGGTTAACAGAGATGTTGAGTATACTATATTGTCTGTCAGAGGTGATGAAACAATTTTCAGTGACCATGTGATGCTTAACCATCGTTTATCCATGTCTTGGAAAATTGCAATGGAGATGACCAACTAATATTATACGCAGAGGGCCCGATTCATAGCCGCTCGCTGCTGGCGGCCTCTCGCAGGGAATGTGGGCGTATTTTTTTTTTTCTCCGGCCGCTCGCAAAGCTGTGGGAGACCACCCATAGCTTGTGCGAGCGGCCAGGAGTCCGTCGCGATAATCGCAACCATCGGCCTTGCGACGAGACCCTGGGGAAGGGTGTAGCTGCCGCAAGGCCGAGTGGACTCCCTGCTCTAATAAAGCAGGAAGTCCACTACTGACATCAGTAGTGATGTCAGTTTGCCCGCCCAACAAACGGCAGGCGTTCCTAAGGGAACGCCTGCGTTTGTCCAGCCACCCCCCCTACCCACCTACAAAACGGGGCAAGCTGTCACTCACCATCGACAGCCTCCCCGTCTTGTTGCGAGCCCTGTAGCAACTGAACTTCAGTCGCTCAGCGGGGCTCGCGCATGCGCACGCTGGACGCGGTGCATGCCCAGCCGCTAAACATCGGCCCGCTAGCGAGCGGCTCTGATTCAGGCCCAGAGTCTTCAATCCTAATTTGTTTTTGTATTATTATATTGTTATATTTTTTTCTTTCTATGTATACCAGATGTTTTTAATATCTTGGTACTCATTTTCTTCTTTCTGTCTTTTTTTTTTTTCTGTTTAAAGTTGTATTTTTATTATGCGCATTATAATAATACCGTACTATTGTATCCATTGCAATTGTTATGTGTTTATGGCTCTGTGAGGTGCATACACACGTAAATATTTTTTGAACGATTTGTCGTTAACGACGTCGTTATCGTTCAATCGTTCAAAAAAGCGCTCAGTTTCTGAGTTATAATGCTGAACGATAATCGTTCAAGCGCGCTCCCGTTTGTAGTTTGTAGTCATCGTTCGTCGTCCATTTCAGACTGTCCAACATAACGATTTTCGTTCATCGTTGTAAAAAAATCGTTCATTACACTTCAAAAATCGTTCACTTTTTCAAGGGAAAATCGGACAGAAAATCTGAACGAAAATCGTTGGCTACAAAATCGTTGCGTGTTAATGCACTTTAACTCTCTCTTATGCGTAATGGATGATTGTTAAGATGCATTATCTGTTTTGTTTGTACCGTCTTGTTGTTCTTTTTATCTGTTTTGAAAAATAATAAAAAGATGTTTCAAAAAATATAAAATATTCGGACAGAGCTGTGAATTGCGGCATTGTAGGAGACCAGGCGCAATGACGCAAGGTACAGCACAACGCCACCCACGCGCAGACTTCTCCTACCTAGACCTCCTCCAGGCTCTCCATTCAAATGTAGTCAAAAATGATCCTATTTACTGGATTTCAAATATACTGTTGTGTTTTTTTTCCCTTTATACATATTGGGGCAAATGTACTAAGCTCTGGAAAGTGATAAACTACCAACCACTCAGCTCCTGTCATGTTTCAAACACAGCCTGTAAGATGACAGGTAGGAGCTGATTGGATAGCAGTTTATCACTCCTCCAATTGATCACTTTCCAGCGCTTAGTACATCTTCCCCTATATGAGAAAACATCAATCTAAATGGATCATCACGTATTTATAGAAAATATAATACACATTTTGCTACTTTGTGCAGATTCAATAATACATAAATCTGTATGAGCAGCGCCATCTAGTAGCTAAATTATCCTGGAAAACTGTTCATGTTTGTTTAATAATAACTTTGAAATTATACATTTAGACATGGTAGTGTAATGGTTTAGCCTAGTGGGCAGGCATACAAAGTATGTGATAAATAGGGATAATGTCATATTTGCTTAGGTAGAAAAATATTTATTATCCATGTAGATTCATCAATATATTCTGATAGCACAGTTAGCAGATGCCATCTGTGTCCATGTGTTACAGTTTAGTCATGACACAGGAATATTAATCAGGTGTCTGAAAACGGTCAGCATCACATAGAAAGGGGGAATGAAATCCTGCTCATCACTTAACGCCCGACGCTTTTACTATTCGAGTATGAGAGCATCACATTCACAACAAATGCACCGATTTGCCCAGCAGCTAAATCATTAATATTTGATGGCATTTTAAGTGGTCCTCCCCATTGCTATAGATGGCTGCAACTACTATGCTTTTATTGTGCTGTTTGCCGCAGAATAGTCATTGCAGGATGTTTGTTTCATCTTTAACCCACTTCACTGCCGGACAGCCCCCTATCAAATGGAGGGTGGTAGGTTCAGGGGAAATTTGAGGAAAAAATACTTCACAGAAGGGGTAGTGGACAAGTGGAATAGCCTCCTATCAGGGGTGGTAGAGGCTAAGACAGTAGAGCATTTTAAACATGCATGGGATAGAAATAAGGATATCCTTCAGAAGAAGTAAAGGATCAATAAGGGTTGAGGTAATAATATGTTTAAAAATGGGGCAGACTAGATGGGCCAAGTGGTTCTTATCTGGCGTCAAATTCTAAATGCAGTGCACCCTGACTTTGTGTTTGCCTTATTACCTGTGTGCTTATGCTAACATTTGTGTGTATATAGTGTTCCCGCTAGGCTGCTTCAGCGGGGCGCCGCGCCCTGCCTGATTTCTGAAGGGCAGAATGCGCCATGCCTCTCTTGGCGGCACCCCAGCTAATACAGCCTGCGGGTGCCATCCCCATATGTGGGTTGCAGTGTCCCTTGGGTGGGGAAAATGGCGGTGCAGCGATCACTGCCGGTGAATGGATGAAAAGGCGCGTCTTAAAGACACGGGCCCTTTTTTTAGTGGCCATGCCCCCTTTTCTCGTGGCCACACTCCCTTTTTGGGCGCGTGCAGGAGTGCCCCTCCCTAGGCCCAGCGCCGTCCTAGAATTAACACTATGTATATATAATAAAGTCACACAATGATGGACGTTCTTCACTTGCTGCCACAGATTTTGGTATTTGGCCATGATTTCATTGAGCTTTATGCAGAAACTAGCTGCTGCCTGTTTTATTTGAGGTGTTCTAGTTGTATTGCTTTGCATAGGGGCCCTGTCGCTGGAGTGGTCCGCGGGACCAGCAGCGCTATACAGACTGGTGGCTGAAGCGCCTTCACCCACCACTTACAGCAATGTCTCTGTGCCCTGGTCACATACTAAAATGTAGCCTCTCCTATTCATCCACCACTCACACCAATGTCACCGTGTTCCCTGTGCACAGACTGCTATGTAACCTATCTTATTCACCCACCACTCACACCAATGTCACTGTGTGCCCTGTGCACAGACTGCTATGTAACCTATCCTATTCACCCACCACTCACACCAATGTCACTGTGTGCCCTGTGCACAGACTACAATGTAGCCTCTCCTATTCACCCACCACTCACACCAATGTCACTGTGTGCCCTGTGCACAGACTGCTATGTAGCCTGTCCTATTCACCCACCACTCACACCAATGTCACTGTGTAACCTGTGCACAGACTGCTATGTAGCCTATCCTATTCACCCACCACTCACACCAATGTCACTGTGTGCCCTGTGCACAGACTGCAATGTAGCCTATCCTATTCACCCACCCCTCACACCAATGTCACTGTGTGCCCTGTGCACAGACTGTTATGTAGCCTATCCTATTCACCCACCACTCACACCAATGTCACTGTGTGCCCTGTGCACAGACTACAATGTAACCTCTCCTATTCACCTACCACTCACACCAATGTCACTGTGTGCCCTATGCACAGACTACAATGTAGCCTCTCCTATTCACCCACCACTCACACCAATGTCACTGTGTGCCCTGTGCACAGACTGCTATGTAGCCTATCCTATTCACCCATCACTCACACCAATGTCACTGTGTGCCCTGTGTACAGACTGCTATGTAGCCTATCCTATTCACCCATCACTCACACCAATGTCACTGTGTGCCCTGTGCACAGACTGCTATGTAGCCTATCCTATTCAAGTGAACGTGGGCCCAAAGCATCTCTCCCCTCACCCCTTACCAGCCGCACACATGGTGAAACACCTATCTCTTGCATTAATTAAGGCAATACATTTTGTTTTTGTTGTTGCTCAGCTTTATTATGTGATGAAACAAAGTACGGTTATTTCTAGTAGTTTCCACTAAAAAATGATGCAGTTTTCATGAAGATCGGTTCAGTAGTTTTTGCGCCGATTTGGAACAAGCAGACGTTCTTACAGTGTCAGTATAGATGTATGCCTCGGGGTTGGTGGGGGTCACTGCTTGTACAGTATATGGTATTTTGTGTCTCTGTCTGTGTAATGTATTAGAATAACTTTTCTTTAGTCTCCCGCCGACGGGCGCTATGTAGATCACGATAGGCGTGCCAATCAATAACGTGCCAAGGCAAATAACATTATGGGAGTGAAATTGAATCAAAATACGAGTGCATTCATTTCTTTAGAAAAAAAAAATGAATTGAATTTGAAAACAAATCTCTGGTAGTGTAAAAAGACATGATTTCCTTTAACAGACAGACAACACTTTTTGATTTATCTGCATTCTTTTCTCCTCCAGTATAAGCAATGCAGGTAATGTTAAATTTATACATGAAATTTGAATCTGGCTTTATTAGATACCACATTCAAATGCAGTTTGTTCTACTAGTGGCGTTTTTTTTTTTCCATCCCTTCATAACTTCTTTCCAGAAGGTATTGCTATCACTCTATAATATTGTCTTAAATTATACATGATGATACAATGCAAAATAGGTCGTGGATGTCAACGTCAAGCCTGCAATGCCTTTACACTGGTAGTAAATATCTAAATGCGCAGGCTAAATTATATTGGATGTGACAGGTAACCAGCAATAGTATACAGTCTTTCTTTTGTCAACTGACTGTCCGAGGTTTGCCCACCTCAGATTATACGTAGCCTTGTCAGGCTTCCTTACTGGGGATGTTGACAGCTATGTACACGTTCTCCACTCGTATGTTATTAAAAATGAAAACTGTTCTGCCCATTATTACTGCAAAATGTCATGTTGTGCAGGGTAAGTACGAGGCAAACACATAACAGAAGCAACGGAAGCGACCACATCCGCAAGCAGTTACCTTATCACTTTCCTGCTACTTTTTTGTTGTAGCAGTTTCGTCTTTCATTATAACCGAAAAGGAGGAATCTTGGCTAACGAGCAGAAGCAGACAGTCTGGTAGCAAAATAGACTGCTAACGAAGTCCTGGAAAATTCACTTTTCATTTATCTGGAATATGCCGACAACCCCCTCTTCCCCTAAGACTCACATACAATAGAAAAATAAACTTCTTAAATTCATATAGCGATTTTGGAAGTTTATGCATCTTACTGTGCTTTCATTCGGCGGCATACTTGAGAGACAACCGTTAATTATGATAACACTTTGCCCTGCTCGAAAAATAAAATGTGACTTTTTTTCCCCATGGTTAAGAGCCAACATTTCAGGGGCACTTAAAACACTAGGTGAGTGACATTTCAATCGTAGTCTTTTTATTTTTCCCAGCGACCATGCACTGACCACCGGCTTTCCCAGGGATTTTGATTAAACACACCATACCTCATTGGCTGAAAGTGTACAGCCATGGCCAAAAGTTTTGAGAATGACACAAGTATTGGTTTTCACAAAGTGTGCTGATTCAGTGTTTTTAGACCTTTCTGTCTGATGTTACTATGGTATACTGAAGTAAAATTACAAGCATTTCATAAGTGTCAAAGGCTTTTACTGACAATTACATTGTTTATGCAAAGAGTCCAATATTTGCAGTGTTGACCCTATTTTTCAAGACCTCTGCAATTTGCCCTAGCATGCTGTCAATCAAAATCTGGGCCACATACTGACTGATCAAGGTCTGGGGAGTTTTCAGGCCATGGACTCAAAATTTCAATCAGTATCAGTTGACAACATCATCCAACAGTAAAGCATCCTGAGACCTTTCATGTGTGGGGTTGCTTCTCAGCCAACCGAGTGGGCTCACTCACAATTTTGCCTAAGAACACAGCCATGAATAAAGAATGGTACCAAAACATCCTCCAAGAGCAACTTCTCCCAAACATCCAAGAACAGTTTGGTGACGAACAATGCCTTTTCCAGCATGATGGAGCACCTTGCCATAAGGCAAAAGTGATATCTAAGTGGCTCAGGGAACAAAACATCGAAATTTTGGGTCCATTGCCAGGAAACTCCCTAGATCTTAATCCCATTGAGAACTTGTGGTCAACCCTCAAGAGGCGGGTGGACAAACAAATCCCACAAATTCGGGCAAACTCCAAGCATTGATTAGGCAAGAATGGGCGGCCATCAGTCAGTATGTGGCCCAGAAGTTGATTGAC
The DNA here is from genome assembly GCA_031769625.1 of Taudactylus pleione. Classification (NCBI taxonomy): domain Eukaryota; kingdom Metazoa; phylum Chordata; class Amphibia; order Anura; family Myobatrachidae; genus Taudactylus; species Taudactylus pleione. The sequence goes on from JAUIMM010000197.1 coordinate 887,640, forward strand.
AGCATGCCAGGGCGGATTGCAGCGGTCTTGAAAAAGAAGGGTCAGCACTGCAAACATTGACCCTTTGCATAAACTTAATGTAATTGTCAATAAAAGCCTTTGACACTTAATTTTACTTCAGTATACCATACTAACATCTGACAGAAAGGTCTAAAAACACTGGAGTAGAAAACTTTGTGAAAACCAATACTTGTGCCATTCTCAAAACTTTTGGCCATGGCTGTAAAAGAGTCGGCATATTTCATTAATTCAAATATGGTTCTTCAAATAGATAAATGACCACAGTAATGATCACCAATGTGGCATATTTACTAAGGAAGAACATTGATTCTTAGACAACAAACACCCCGTGATACCCATTTTCTTACTAAAAGTACACAAAAGTGTAACAAAGCCACCAGGACGACCCATAATTTCAGGAGTCAACTCAATAATGTTCAATCTATCCTAGTACATTGACCATTTCCTACAGCCATATGTCAAAAAAGAAAAATCCTGCATACGTAACACTACTGACATATTAAAAACGCTGCAAGACATAGAATGGAAAGAGGATTACTGGTTATGCATCCAGTGATGTAACTTCACTGCACTATCATCAATCATGAGCAGGGAATAGATGCCATAAACCACTTCCTGGAATTGGGCACATCTGTTAAACCAGAACAAACACAATTCATTATCCGAGGCATAGAATGCATATTGCAGCACAAATACCTGTTGTTTGAGGGTAACTTTTACCGACCGACCACAGGGAAAGTGATGTGAACCAGATTTGCCCCGAGTTACGCAAATCTCTTTATGAACAGATAGGAGTATAATAACATCTGGCCCCAACGTGACTTTGAGACAAGTCTGGTTTTGTGGTGCAGATATATAGACGATGTCATTTTCATATGGAAGGTCAGTGAAACAACATTTTCTTGAACAATAACATAAACAGGAGGAGGTAAACTTCTTAGACCTAACCATCTTTATACAGAGCAACATCATCAACACCAGAACATGCCAGAAGCCAGTGGATGTGAATAGTTACATCTTGTCCAGCAGTGCACACCATCCTAACTGGTTACAAAATATACCCATCAGTCAATTTCTGAGAATTAGTTGTTACTGTACACAATTAACCCATTACCAATTTTAGGAGGATATACTCAAACATCAATTTATATTTAAAGAATATGACCAGACATCAGTAGACGAGGCATACAGAGTAGGGAAAAGCATAGAGCGGAAGACTCCAGGAGTATAGAGAGAAACCCCATAAACTGCAAAGCATCCTGAATAGACACTGGCACATTCTGGGCCTGATTCAGAGCCGCTCGTAAGCGGCCGCTCGTTCGCTCCGAGCGATGTTTGCACAACTGCGCATGCGTATGGGTTGTAATGCGCATGCGCCAACCAGTCATTGAGGTCGGAAATCGAGCGCTCGCAAAATAGCGAGTGCCTGCTAATTTGAGTGACAGGATGAGGCGTTTGTGGGTGGTAACAGGGGAAGGTGCTTGAAAACGGGGAGTGGTGATCCGAACGCAGGCGTGCCAAACGGTCAAAGCGGGCGTTTTAAGGGTGTGCATAATTAACAAAGCAGCGTCATTGATCACGTCACTTGGTTGTTTCTTAGCCTGAACTGTTCGCATGATTGCGGTAGGATAAAACTACCACAAGCACTGCGAGCAGTTCAGATGCCTTTCGATGTACTCGATTAATCAAATAGCGGAGATGACGTATGATGCGAGCGGCTAGGGGGCGTCTTTACAAAATAGCGAGCGCATGTTTCGTTCACTCGCTCAGATATAGAGGCGTCAACAGACCGCAAAGAGCGAGTGCTCAATTTAAATAGCCGGCCCCTTTTTCTGACCGAGCGAGCGCAAATAGCGTCCGGCTCTGAATCAGGCCCTCTGTTTGAAGATGGCCACCTGATAGATAAACTCCCACAAAGAACGATTATTACATATAAGAAGACCTCTGATCTAAAAAAGAATTTAGTGACGAACCACATCAATATGATAAATAATACACGAAGAACATTCCGGAATACCAAGCCCAGTGGGGGATTCTACTACTGTGGTTCATGTGTGAACTACAAAACACACACACAACCAATAAGGTACATACATTTGCATCCAAACAAACCAACAAGGAATATCCAATTAAAGAACTTAAAACATGCAATAGTGCATGAGTAATTTACCTAACAATAGGTAGGAAGGATTATAAAGAAACTAAAGACACCAGTAGCTGGACATGTTAGAAATATTAGGATAGGTGTAGAGACACATGGCCTTTTGAATCACTTCAGAACACATCATGGGCCTAATTCAGAGTTGAACGCTAATAGAATCACTATTCTGTGATTTTGTAGCACAGTGACTGGGAAATTATAGCAGGCATTCCAGCTATAACATGTGAAGGGTGCTCCCTAAAGGAACACACCTGAGACATCCCGGCCACAACACTAATACCCCTTTTCCACCTAAATTCCGGGTCTGACCCGGAGTTGGAACGAAGTTCCTATCCGGATCAGACCCGGAATTTTGCCGGCGCCGACTCAGGTTATTCCCAAGTTGGCGCCGCTCACACCGGAGTCGGGTCTGTGATCGGCCGGCTAGCAGCACACTGCAGGTCATCGTGACCCGGAGTGCGCTGTTCTCACAGCAGGGTTTCACAGGCTACGCCTGTATTAAACCCAGCTAGTTACCTGGGTTGGATTGCCGGGTCACTCGACCCGGCGATCCAACCCTTACCCCTTTTACACCAAGGAGCTGCCCGGGTTAACCCTTCAAAAACCTGGGTTTTAGCTCCGGTGTAAAAGGGGTATTATTTGATTTCATGATCTCTGCAGTGGGACATTTACATCCAGCAACCATACTGTAGAATCATATGGGCCTAACTTGCATACAATATTATTTTTTCCTGATTAATACACAATTACACAACATCTTTTGTCTATATCTCCAATTGACACCATTATACTTCTCACTCCCTAGCTGAATAATTTTGAGTACAGATTTACCCCCCCCCCCCTCCTCACTATACAATTACAGTCTGTTGCGGAAAGTGGGTTATATAAATCTGCTACTAATATACCTGCTAGAGAGTGCAGGTCTCACCCTATTTCTGATTCATCTGTGACATTGATTGCCCAAGTTAGCATGTGTTTGTTCTACCACAACCATGTTGTATGTTGCCTATGCTACTCAATGTCGTGCTATCAGTTGTAAATTTTGTTTTATTGTGTCTTTTTTTTAAAATGACTAGATGCCAATCTCACGTTAAATCTGCTTCAGCTAATAGGAATTACAATGACCCCTAAACACAATAAGTTACCGTACATCTTACAACATGTATCAAAATTATGGAATGTTTTTCAAAACTACAATGGGAAAGGTGGTGCTTCCTGTTTAAAGAAGCAAAGGTTTTGATGTTGACAGCCACCATTGTCTAGAGCACAGGTTCCCAAACTTGGTCCTCAGGACCCCAAACAGTTCATGTTTTCCAGGTCTCCTCACAAAATCACAAGTGATATAATTAGCTCCACCTGTGGATCTTTTCAAATGGGTCAGTGAGTAATGAATACACTTGTGCACCTGCTGGGTGACCTGGAAAACATGAACTGTGTGAGGTAACCTGGGAACAAGTGTCCTGGTTTGGACAGACCCATTGCAAGATTTTTTTAAGGGATCAGTTCAATTAGGGGTAAATGACATGTGATGCCCGCATTTTATTTTGCAGCCTCATAGGGGTGTGTATCAAATGCGCGACATACAAGTTACATTTTGTACCATACTGACGCGCACTTAATCGCCCATAATTGAATTTGACCCCCTTAAACTTTTTTAAACTTATTTATAGTTTTCATATCAAGCGATATGCAGCATTGGAGATCAACACCACCGCGGCAGGCAGACTGCAGTAATGCAGAAATAAGACAACAACGGAAACAGTAGTGATACCAAATGAGATCCTCACTGCAAGAGCTTCTCATTTGATTGGAAGCTCTCTAATTTCATGGATAATCCTTGCATTTATGTTTGAAGATACTGATCCTCAGTCTAATTTGAGTTTTAAAGATGCTGGGAAGCCCACTACCTAGGGGAGGTGTCACGGGACCATCAAACCTACCTTGCTAAAACCAGTTTGGTAGGCACTTATTTCTTCAAAGTTCACGTAAGTGTCAAGAGTACAAATAGTAACCTACATACATCAGATCTTTTTTTTCAAATGTCATCAGTCAAAACTCTGCCACTATAAAATGGACCATGTAGTTGTCAGCTATTCCTATGAAAGAAAAGCAATGTGTTCAGAAGTTCTTGTCATTGGAAACTGTGGTCTTGGTGTGGCAGAAATATTGGGCAGCTATAAGAAATTAAACTTGAATTATTCGTAATTGTACACGGTAATAAGATTGTTTTGATACAACCACCACTTTTCACTCAAAAAGTCTCCCCTGAGGTCTACCATTTGCATTGGGTTACTTTGTGTAATGTTTTCCCTTTCTCCTCTGAGAAAGATCATCGTTTCCATGTATTTGCCATTAAAAGATGTTTGCTGACCTATACGAGACACACTGCGCACTGCCTCTTTGCTTTTCATCATTCACCAAGCATCAGCTAGCTTGGTGACAATAACCAAGATACACTTTCCTTGAAGGGGATGTAGTTTATATCCCAGCGATCGGGATGTCAGCACTGGTACCAACATCAGCCAGAATCCTGGCACCAGCAACCCGACCACTGACATCCCGACCGTAAAAATTGGGATTAAGGGGGAGGATTAGGAGTTAGGGTTAGGCACTAAGGGGAGGGTTGGGGTTAGGCTTTGGGGTGGAGAGGGTTAGGTATAAGCTGTGCGGGGAGGGTTTAGGTTTAGGCTGCGGGGGTGAGGGTAAAGGTTAGGCTGTGGGGAGAGAGGGTTAGGCTGCAGTGTTGAGATATTAGGTTTAGGCTGCGGGGGGGAGGGTTAGGTTTAGGCTGCGGGGAGGGAGGGGTTAAAAGAGCAGGAGCATCAAGGGCCAGATATGTAGAGAAGCGACTTGAAGCTTTCAGTGCACTCGGGGGCGTTTTAAGAGAGGAGGGGCATCTTTTCTGTGCATACACGAGTCACCGGGAACACGGACACCGCCATTTTCCCTGTGATTTTTTGCTGCTCTGTAGTGCCGATTCACGGAATCTGCGGAAAGGTAAGTATAACTATCTATAGGAGCAGGGTGTGCGGTGCGGGCCCCCCTGGACCCAGGAGCCAGTGTACACCGCACACCCTGCACCCATTATAAATACGCCTCTAAATGCACCCACTAGACCAGTGTTGGCTAACCTTGACACTCCAGCTGTTATGGAACTACATAACCCAGCATGCACTGCTACAGTTTTGCTATTAGGGCATGCTAAAACTGTGGCAGGGCATGCTGGGATATATAGTTCCACAACAGCTGGAGTGTCAAGGTTAGCCAACACTGCACTAGACCTTCTACATTATAAGTGTTGGTTCCAGAGCCTTTGCTAGAAAAACATTCAGGACGTGATTCTAAGTCGGGCGCTGCAGGGTGCTACAAGCCCTTCTCAGGTGTACATCTATGGGTCTGAATGTGGAAGGACTGAGACACTCACCCTGAGCACCTTTAGAAATAGAAATACTGCGTGGTGTGCCGTTAGACGCAACCATCGGTCACGCCAGTTAAACTTGCACCGGCTCCATGCTAGGTGCAGACTGTTCGTCAGAGTATGGCCTCCAAAGTGAGCGATTCTGCGGCCTCTTCAGTGACACGCCTAATATGGACCATTCCGTGCGCCGCACAGCCACCTACCTGTCATTGCCCAGTGTTCAAGACATTTCTGAGTCTGTGCATCTCAATGAGTACTGCAACCAAATGTAACAGCCCGCAATTTGTATGAACTGGCACAATTCCGGCACGATACTAACTGGATTTAAAATGGAAATTAGTTTAAAGGCAACAGGAGATTTGCCTTTAAACTAATTGCTGCTTTAAATCTAGTGGCTAGATGACTGGAATTGCATTGGCTCCCACAAATTGCGGCATATTTCATTTGGCACCAAGATTGTCCTGTTGATGGCGAATCAGTCAATACAAGCATTGCTTGTGAAATGATCGTTCAGGTAAAGTTCAGGGAATTGTTGAAGGAGGGGATATGAAGGGCTTGTGCTGCATTGTACATAGGACCTGATGGTTTACGTACAAATCCGATGGTTCTGGGTCTGCACAGGTGCAGGGCCCATTCTGTGCATGTGCAGAACAGGTCCTGCTTGATTGCTCACAGTCCCCCATTAGCGTTCGGGGGATGGAGCAGGGGCAACAGCCAGGACCATTCTACAAAAACAGGGGGAGTGTCACCCCCCCCCTTTCGTAGGCGTGCCAGGCCCAGGGTCAGATGCAGACTTCCTGGACCAACCCTGGAGTCATGCGTGCTCTGACCAACCCTGAGTCATGCGTGCTCTGACCAACCCTGGAGTCATGCGTGCTCTGACCAACCCTGAGTCATGCGTGCTCTGACCAACCCTGAGTCATGCGTGCTCTGACCAACCCTGAGTCATGCGTGCTCTGACCAACCCTGGAGTCATGCGTGCTCTGACCAACCCTGGAGTCATGCGTGCTCTGACCAACCCTGGAGTCATGCGTGCTCTGACCAACCCTGAGTCATGCGTGCTCTGACCAACCCTGAGTCATGCGTGCTCTGACCAACCCTGAGTCATGCGTGCTCTGACCAACCCTGAGTCATGCGTGCTCTGACCAACCCTGAGTCATGCGTGCTCTGACCAACCCTGGAGTCATGCGTGCTCTGACCAACCCTGGAGTCATGCGTGCTCTGACCAACCCTGGAGTCATACGTGCTCTGACCAACCCTGAGTCATGCGTGCTCTGACCAACCCTGAGTCATGCGTGCTCTGACCAACCCTGGAGTCATGCGTGCTCTGACCAACCCTGAGTCATGCGTGCTCTGACCAACCCTGGAGTCATGCGTGCTCTGACCAACCCTGGAGTCATGCGTGCTCTGACCAACCCTGAGTCATGCGTGCTCTGACCAACCCTGAGTCATGCGTGCTCTGACCAACCCTGAGTCATGCGTGCTCTGACCAACCCTGAGTCATGCGTGCTCTGACCAACCCTGAGTCATGCATGCTCTGACCAACCCTGGAGTCATGCGTGCTCTGACCAACCCTGGAGTCATGCGTGCTCTGACCAACCCTGGAGTCATGCGTGCTCTGACCAACCCTGAGTCATGCGTGCTCTGACCAACCCTGAGTCATGCGTGCTCTGACCAACCCTGAGTCATGCGTGCTCTGACCAACCCTGGAGTCATGCGTGCTCTGACCAACCCTGGAGTCATGCGTGCTCTGACCAACCCTGGAGTCATGCGTGCTCTGACCAACCCTGAGTCATGCGTGCTCTGACCAACCCTGAGTCATGCGTGCTCTGACCAACCCTGAGTCATGCGTGCTCTGACCAACCCTGGAGTCATGCGTGCTCTGACCAACCCTGGAGTCATGCGTGCTCTGACCAACCCTGGAGTCATACGTGCTCTGACCAACCCTGAGTCATGCGTGCTCTGACCAACCCTGAGTCATGCGTGCTCTGACCAACCCTGAGTCATGCGTGCTCTGACCAACCCTGGAGTCATGCGTGCTCTGACCAACCCTGAGTCATGCGTGCTCTGACCAACCCTGGAGTCATGCGTGCTCTGACCAACCCTGGAGTCATGCGTGCTCTGACCAACCCTGAGTCATGCGTGCTCTGACCAACCCTGAGTCATGCGTGCTCTGACCAACCCTGAGTCATGCGTGCTCTGACCAACCCTGAGTCATGCGTGCTCTGACCAAACCTGAGTCATGCGTGCTCTGACCAACCCTGAGTCATGCGTGCTCTGACCAACCCTGGAGTCATGCGTGCTCTGACCAACCCTGGAGTCATGCGTGCTCTGACCAACCCTGGAGTCATGCGTGCTCTGACCAACCCTGGAGTCATGCGTGCTCTGACCAACCCTGAGTCATGCGTGCTCTGACCAACCCTGAGTCATGCGTGCTCTGACCAACCCTGAGTCATGCGTGCTCTGACCAACCCTGAGTCATGCGTGCTCTGACCAACCCTGAGTCATGCGTGCTCTGACCAACCCTGAGTCATGCGTGCTTCTAGTACTTGCCTGTGGGCTAGACCACATCACATAAAACATATGTTTTATGTTCTCCAGACACAGGTTTTTATGTCAGTTTGTTTGCATGAAATTCTGTGACAAAGAGTGAAGTGGTTGGATCAAGAGTACGGTCTATACTAATTTTATTAGTAAGAGTTTATATATGAAATAATACACACCAACTATAAATAATAAAGATATTAGAACTCTCCAAGTCCTCAGGGCTCAGTTTGATTTCTGATTGTTTTTATAGAATGTACAAAACTCTATATTTACTGTTCATATCAATAATAATTTAATTATCGTCCCTTATAATATGAGTTTTCTCATATCTGATGTGATGAAATAACATAACTATTCATATATATATATATTTATTTTTTTACTTGAGTTTATACACATATGTATCAATATCATTATTATAGTACAGAGATAAAATGAGAGATGATCTCTGATGACTATTGGCTCATTAAGTCAATGTAAATCAAATAAACTTTTCCATTAAACTTCTCTCCCACAAAGTGACTTTAGATGTCATGCAGATATTTAGACTACCTCTGCCAGTGACGGGCTTCTGTGTAATGTACATGCGCGATGGTCCGTCTGCACATGTGCATGGCACTTTAACCCGGCAGAGACTCTGCAGTGCCTGGGAAGGCTTCACTGAAGCCGGAAAGGCAGCGCCAGGTCCACATTGCCACCAATGGGGACCGCATCGCTTTTGCCATCTAGATGGCGAGTACGATGCTGTGACAAACAGCGATAATATTAGATTACAGCTGTTTGGTGAATACAGAAAGGATGACCTAACCCCTTTAGCCAGCATTATAGGCGTTATGCATCGTTTTTAAATGGGGCCCTATATTTGGTCTATGTACGGGATACTGGCGCTCGGTATCCCGGCTGTCAAAATCCCGACGTCGGCATACCGAAAGGGCTAGCATACCGACAATTGTTGGTCGGTATGCTAACCCTCCCCCTCTCCCTCCACTGCTGTCGGGATTCCGGCGCCGTGATATAGTCCATCGGCATCCGTGTGACGGCATGCTGACTACATCCCCTATGTACTAAGCCTTGGAGAGAGATAAAGTACCAACCAATCACTTTACACGCTGTGTTGGAAAAATGACAGGAGCTGATTGGTTGGTACTTTATCTCCAGCCACTTTCTCTCTCTACAAGGCTTAGTATATATAGACCCCTCTGTATCAAATAAACCCATGTTTACAATGCAACAAAACTACTTATGGTGTTTCCAGGAACCCAAATAAACTTCTGAATAGATCACCTGCTTAGGGCCGTATTCAATTTGAAGTGAAAAGCCTTTTTTTTGTGTGTTTTTGGCGAAAATTTTTTGCCTATGACGTAATTTTCGCCTGTTTTGGTTTTACTCCGTATTCAATTTGGAAAACTTTCCACCTAGGCAGAAAGTCAATGCATTGTAGTAGGCGGAAAAGTTTCGCCTATGAATGGGAGGTGGAAAAAATGGGCAGAATTGGGGTTTTGGGGTGCAACGTTGCGGGAACCCCCATGCAGCCTTCAGACAGTTCCACAAAGGTAAACTGTGTCAAAAAATGTTAAAAAACACTTAAGAACACCCCAAAAAATGACTTTGAATTTGGGGGCGTTAAAACAAAATGTTGGGGGACAAAGTTAAAAACTAGCGAACTAGACTCTGGGGGGGTCCCCAAGTACGCCCCAAGTGTTATTTTCATTGCAGGTGTTTGCGGCAGGTGGATTTTTCTCGATTTTTTTCAACTTAACTTTAGCAGCTTTTAAATATGCTCACCCCCATTTTCAAGTGCCCGAAATTTGCTGGGATAAGTTATATTCTGGGAAAAATACCTCCTGAATACTATTCTTCACCACTTATAGAAAAACGCTATTTAGCAGCTATTGAGCCCGTTTAAAAACACCAAATACCTTCAGCAAGCCAAATCGGGGGGTACCATAGCTAACCCCCATGTCAGAGCATCTTTTGGGGGGTGTCAGGCTGATTTCCCCAAATCTGACAGTACTTTCCTGTCCCGTTTTCACGAAAAAGTATTGCGGATCCGCTCTAATTGAATACGGCTCTTAGTGGGATTTTTTTCTTTTTTTTTTTTTTTAAATGGCATGACCAAACATCAATGACATACATATTCTTTTAAAGATTCCAACCATAGCTTGTTCTCATCACCTACGTTTCTCAAAGCAAAGTAACGAAAATGGTTGTGCTGAAGAAAACGTACCCGTTTTTTTTTTTACTCTAAACCAATTAAATGCTGTATGTTCATTGCTGCGTAACGCAACACAGCAACTCCGCTCTCCGAACGTTTAATTTCTACATTTCCAGCCTTAATACCTGTGTTTCTGGAAGTTGTCACTCCATTTAAAAGATCTTCATTCTGGATGGCCTGTTGGGGCCTGGCTGATATGGGATGCTTGTATTTAATAAATTCTAGTCTCAAGTAGTCATTTTTGTAAATAATTAGCTTCAGTGGAAAAAAATAAGTTGGCATATTGTATGCATCTAATGTCGCAAATGTACACACAGCAAACTTCCTATTAATCAACAGTCAAGCAATGTAAGTTGGGTCTCATACATAATGAATTGTGTTTAATTCTCAAGGGTTTCATTGATAGAAAAATAAGAGAAAACACAAGTGCAGTAAGCTTTTGAATAAAATTTAACTAGATTGCTCTGCATCCTGTAATTGTTTTGGAATCACTGGGGAGTGGATAATTTATCTGCAGTTTGGGTTTTTTCTCTCTCTCTCTCTCCCCCGTTCTGTTCATCTATCACGCGGCGAAGGCTGTTTTAATGATATGTTAAGGTGTTGATAAAAAGTGACTTCTGTAATTTCCACATTGTTGAGTGTAATATGCTGTCTCAAAATGTTATTAATAAAACATGTTAAATTGAAGCCAATGCAAAGATTTCAGATCCAGGAGATGGAGACATAAATTCTCCTCTGCGCTTCAAACTCAGCTAAATGTTTGTCAGTGACAGGGACTGTTGCTCATTTGCTAACGCATAACTTTTACATGTATTTGGGCTTACGGTTCAAAAACCCCCCGAAAAGTTACATTTAAATATTTGGAGCACGTCAGTTTATGGAGTATTTGCATTTTATGTCTTTTTTTTTTTTTTTTTTACTATCTCATAATGTGACCTTCTTTACATCTTATTTCTTTTATAACTGTTTAGATGCAATGTATTGTCTGAGATAACGAGAAAAGCGTATATTGTGATATATAGGCAGGTGTAATTGCTTGACTCTGTGTATAAACTGTTTCAACTTTTAACCACTGTTTGGACATATCTGGTTTATATAGCTTACTATGACCCCCATTTATCAACGAAGCATAACCCCTTTAGGGGTTATGCCATCCTTTCTGGATTTAACAAACAGTGGTAATCTCAGAATACCGCTGCTTGTCACAACTCTCGGCATCTTTTAGACGGCGAGAGCAATGAGGTCCCCATTGACGACACTGCTGCCGGGTCCCCGAGTCATGCACATGCACAGATGGACTGCCGCAAATGCGCATTACACTGCAGCTCCGTCGCTGGCAGCATTAGGCTGCCAGCAGCCTAGCAGAGGACCTCACAGAGGAGGAAGACTTCGCGGGACCTTCCGCGGTAAGTATTGGTAAATACCAGTGTATTTTTCATTTGTATCACAGTGATACTAACTAAATGGGGGCCTATACAGTACTTGTCAAAAGTCTGAGCACACCAGTATATTTTTAAGGAATTTTCAATTTAACTGCACAGTAACAAAATAAAACCTGTTTTATTGGCTTTTGTTTACAAAATAAACAACTGTTTGAACAATAAGGAAACAAAAAAAATACTTGTTTTGACTTTTAGGCAAATTTATTTAGGTAGTTTTAGGTAGTCTGCTTTCATTGAAGTGACGACCCTTAGCTTTGATAAGTGCTTTGTATATCCTTGGCATCCTATTTACTAATTTTTCCAGCTTTCGGTGATCCATTTGACTCCAGTAGCTTTGAAGAGCCTCCCAGGGGCCCTCCGTGTTGGTAGGCATCTGTTTTCGGTCTTCCCTGTCTAGTTCTTCCCACGAAAGCTCGATGGGTGGAACTTCTGGTGATTGAGGTGTCCATTCCATTTTTGTTACGACTTGAGCTTTTTCTCTCTTTTGCAAATAATTAGTACACAACTTGGACGTACGTTTTGGATCGTTATCTTGTTGGAAAACGAAGTTCGGACCTACAAGTCGCCTTCCGGAGGGAATCGCATGACGCACTAATATGTTGCGGTGCACCTTTTGAACCATTATTCCATCGATTCTGACTAAGGGCCTGATTCAGAGGCGCTCGCAAATGGCAAGCGCTCGCTCTGAATCAGGGCGGCCTGTTTTTGTTTTTTTTGTGGCCAGCCTCCAGGCCGCTTGCTAAGCTATGGGTGTCCACCCACAGCTTTAGCGGGCGGCCAGGCGATGGTCGCGACCATCGGGCTTGCGAGGAGACCCTTGTGGTAGGGTCTTGTCCACCGCAAGCCCCAGTGAACTCCCCGCTCTAATAGAGCAGGAAGTTCACTACAGACATCACGTGTGGTCAGTAGGGCCGCCCCCAAATGGCAGGCGTTCCTTCGGGAACGGCTCTGCTTGGCCAGCCACCCCCCCCGACCCGCCCACAAAACGGGGCGAGCTGCCGACCAACATCGACAGCCGCCCCGTTTTGCTGCGAGCCCCAAGCGAGTGAAGTTCTCACTCGCTCCGGGGCTTGTGCACGCGCGGCGTGCGCACTGCCCTGCCATCGACCTGCTTGCGAGCGCGTCTGAATCAGGCCTTAAGTCACCAACTTGGTTGCCTGAGAAACATCCCCAAATCATCACATTGCCTTCTCCATGCTTAACTGTTAGTGCTACACAGTCTGGGAGAAAGCGCTAACCTGGACGACGACGCACAAACGCTCGGCGATGTGAGCCAAAAAGTACAAATTTCGATTCATCGGTCCAAAGCACCCTCTTCCACTGTTCCTCAGGCCAATCCTTATGCTTCTTAGCCCATGCATAGCTTTTTGCTAAGTTTGTAGCACGTAGAAGTGGTTTTCTTACCGCAACCCTACCCCTAAGGCCATATTCCTGCAAGCGCCTGGCCACCGTCCTATTGGACACAGGCTGGGAACGACTTTTCCGCAACTTCCTTCCTATTTCCACAGCAGTCAAACGTCTGTTACGCTTGCTAGTAGCCACAATGAAGTTGTCCTCACGAACAGTTGTTGTGTAGCATTATTATGTGTATAAGTGGCACTGCCACCGTGGGCATTTATGTATACTGTATATACTATAAGTGGCACTGCCACCGTGGGCAATTTATTCTCCCCTTGAGAATGTAAGCTCTTGCGAGCAGGGCCCTCTACCCTCTTGTGCTTCTCCTTACTTTATTTTCATCTACTTCTTACTCACCACTAGGGCACCTAACACTTGGTGCTTATGCTCTGCTGCTTATCTGGGTGTTATGGTCGCTAATGTATCAATGTATATTTTCCATGTCTTTGTCCTTCATTGTATTGTATTTTACTGTAAGTCACTTTTTTGGTTATGTACCTTGTAAGGCGCTGCGGAACACTTGTGGCGCCATATAAATAAACGATAATAATAATTATGAGAATAAGCGTCACGGCTACAGTGGACATTAATTATAGTATACTCATTTTTTTACACATTTCTATCGATTTTCCGGGTTGCATCGGTACGGAAATAATATATTTTGTTATTTTTCTCATACTCCATTCATACACAAGTAGCAGAATGTACGATAAACAAGCTTCTTTTTGATTTCAGGGGGTGTGCTCAGACTTTTGACAAGTACTGTATGTGAGTAAGGTATTTGTCATTTTGAGTATCCGTAGTGTCACAGACACAATTATCATAGATGACTCACATTCATGGGAACCAGGGGTATTACCCCTAATAGATTTTTGATTGGGGATTCAGTTGTCGGCGAATTGCTGTTGCCACGGCATATAAATGCCGGCAGCGGCAGTCCATCTCGCACCCTTTGCTCATCCGGCCGAAATGCTGATTCGCACAAAAGCGCTAGCTACCCTACAGTTTTTGTTCACCAGTCCGGTTACAATCATTTATTTGATAATTTTATTGTGGCTTTGTCCTGGACTTACACATAAATACATGATCAAGGTCCAAATTGGACTCCACTTTCTTACTGTAGATGGGAAGATGTCCAATATTTGCAGAGGGATTTTACAGATTAACCCTTCTCATAAACTACATGGGTTAGCGTGTTTCTGGGGCCCCTTGGGTTTGCTATGTATCCTGTATATAAATATATATTTTTAAAAAACTTTTTTCCTCTACAGTGAGTAAACATTTGGGAAACATTGTACATAGAACACCTTATGTCTGTGCAATAGAACATGCTTTGCACGCCATCACACTATCCCCATTTCACAGGCTGTACCCTTATTTTATAGATGGTATGTACAATGAAAAAAATAATCTCTGTATCGTGTATTGTAACATTAGATTTGCGTTGATATTGCACCCTGAAGCTCTCACACATGCAGTGCTAATCTATGGAGTTTGCTATTGGTTTGTTATTTTCATGGGCGTGCCTTTTAAAGGTGGTCTTTGCTTTCCCCCAAAGTCAATATGCAATTTCCCTTAACCAAGAATAACATACCTACTCTGCTGCTTTATTATGGACGTATTCGGTGGTCATAAAACTATAGTAATAAACATGACTTACTGTGACAACTAGTCATCACCATATCTCCCCGGGGGGTGTTGATGTTACTGAGCCAATGAGCGTGCTAATGCAAACTTATTAAAGCATGGAAATACATATTTAGTGGGTAATATAATTATGTTGTAAGCCATGTAATGTAGTGAAGTTTTATGTTTCGAGTCCCGGATTTCTTTGCAAATATTGTTTTTGTTGCCAGATTTTTTTTTCATTCTTAATGTAGAGTAAATCTGTCTATCAATCTACCTACAGGTGTACTAGATATTTTTGAACATCATGGGCCTGAGGTATCAGCACCAGCTGTATCTTCGGTGCTGGAAATCCAACTGTAAGCAGGTATATCTCTGCAAAGGCTCACCACTCCTGCAATCCCAAGAAACACTTATGCTACGTGCAAACGCCCCATTGCTGCCCAGTTCCACCCACTCAGTCGCCAGTGGAGCCAGTGTCTGGGATCTATATGACTGTGATTGGCCTGTAGCATATTCAGGCTCATACGCATGTACAGTTTTCTTAAAATCGGGAGATCCAGCCACAGACGGAATTGCCGGAAACTGAATAAGGCCCTATGTGCTTAAGGAATGCAGGAGCACAGCTTCAGACTTGCTGTACAGCCCACAAGGCTGCTCTAGGGATTAGTGGTACTGGTAGGTTAGTGACTGGGCTCACTTATACTTTGCAACACGCAATTGCTGGGTGTCATAGCGACATTTTTTGCAGAAGACAGTGATG
Organism: Taudactylus pleione; assembly: GCA_031769625.1. NCBI lineage: Eukaryota > Metazoa > Chordata > Amphibia > Anura > Myobatrachidae > Taudactylus > Taudactylus pleione. Next base: position 903,231 of record JAUIMM010000197.1, read on the forward strand.
TGTTCAACGGCTGCTGTTCGTGGCACGCGCAGGAGACAGCACATGCGTTCTGTAGCTGGAAACCAAAACAGGACTCGGGGTATACTCTGAAGTGCATAGCAAGGCCTTCTGTAACACATATGTACCCCTTTCAGTGGTGGTCCTGCCCTGATTCATCCCCACTACACACAATTCCTGGACTGCAGTAGCGCACCACCTGGATAGGAGATATTTGATAGCGGATCGTCAATTTTCTTTCTGTTCAAGAAGATCTCCTGATGTCTATTCTATTATTAGGCATTCTGTTTTTTTTTTCAACAAGTACTGTAGATTTGAATGTCCAAGTCCAGAAAGGATTTTAATGATAAATTTAATGCGATAGGATGTTTTCTATTGTGGCAATAGAAAACCAGCTCTCTCTCCAGATTATAATGAATAGCCTTAAACTAACAGATTACTGGCCTGCTGTAACCTCACACCTTCAGGATTAAAATAAATTGACAAGGGCATTATAAAAAAGCAATCCATAAATTCTACATATATTTTTATTTTCTTCATTATATCTACTAATAAAGATGTTGTGTCTGTCTGTTCCAAGTTGACGCAAAAACTACTGGACCGATTTTGTTTAATCTCGATCCGTCAAATTAACGATGAGCAATAACCAAAACAAAATGTATTTACATCATCAATGCAAGAGATACAGTAGGTGTGGCACCATGCACGCGGCCGGTAAGGGGTGGGGGCAACTAGAACACTTAAAATAATAAAAAAAATGGTGACAGAACCGATTTCAGAGCAACAGTTAGTTTTCACATAATCCTACCCAACATGTTACAATTTACTTTTATGTTGATTCTTTTTTTCTTGTATATATATATATAAATTGGTGAGGTATCAATTATTTGCAAGCCTATTTATTAAAAGTGCCCATAATTATTATTTGATATCACCGCTTATCGCATTGATGGAAAATGTGATGCCATCTATCAATTAAACATTGTGGAGGCAGCTGACCTTAATATATCACTTTGCCAGTTTCACGGTGCATACGGTATATGTGAGCCTACTAGCCAGTCTGCACATGCGTAGTGGAGCTGAAAGCACAAACAAAGTAATAAAATGTAATGTTAATAAAATAAAATATTAACACACACATATATATACATACATTTAAATATATGTTTAATATGTATGCATATATAATACAATTGAATGCTGATAGAGATGATGTCATCACATTGGATTGTAATGACAATTAATATGACTTCTGACCGCTCCCACCAGTGACAGAAATGTGAATGGGAGTGTAATGGGGCGGTGATAGCGAGAGACAGTGGGGGAAGGAGAAAGAGAGGTGAATATATGGAATCGGTATGTAATGCCGGCTTTCAGGATGCCTCCTGTCAAAATACCAACAGCGGCACCCTGATGGTTGGTATTCCCCCTAACCCTCCCTTTTTGTAGCCTGACCCTACCTAAGTCTCCCCCCTTAGTGCCTAACCCTCCCCCCTAGGGGTGCCTAACCCTAACCTTCCCCACTATGCTACCTAAACCTAACCCTAGTTGCTAACACTAAGGGCGCCTCAGACTTACCTCATTCGGGCTGGCGTCCTTCTGTGTTCTGGTGTCAGGATTAAGATAGGCGTCGGTATTTCAATGCCTATCTTAAGTCTCGTGTCTGACTCTCTGTGTGTGTATGTGTATATATATCTATATATATATATATATATATATATATATATTATATAGAACAAGTATTGGTGTCACTCTCCGGTCTTGGTAATAATCCACAATGGCAAATGTGTCACAAGTCAACGTTTCGAGTTTATAGTAAAACTCATCATCAGGACATGATATAGATATATATATTTATAAATATCTTAGGCCTACTCAGATGGCTGCGCCAATCACGACCGATGGTCGCGATTGTGGTCCAATGTTGCGTCTCGGATCTCCGATGCTGGAAGGGGGCGTCTTTTGTCCTCAGATGCCTCCTGCTGCATTAGCCTATGTTAGCATTGCAGCGATGCCATTAGCGCCCATCTCTGAATCACCCCCATTAAATATGCATAGTCCATGAGTGCTGTCAGTTAGTAGTGTAATTATTTGTGAGTGTTATGTACCTTTTGGAAGTCACCGCAAAGAGTGTGTGTTTAAGTTGAGCGTCGGACCAAATGCAGAGTATTGCATTTTTCAATTAATGCTGTATTCAAATAATATGTACCACCCTTAATGGATAGGGGGTTTGTTTTGCTTGATAAATGGACCCCTTATCCTCAATGTGGTAAGTTATGATTTAGGCAAGAGGCCAAAGCAGTTTAATTGCCAGCCGTTTACAGTCTAACTGAAGGCAAATACTACAAGTATTCAGGATACTATGGTCAGTTTGCATCACAGATTATTAATATAGTATTAAAAGTAAATGTAGACAGACCCCTGATATATTTAATTTTAAACATGAACAGAGTTCATAACAGCGGAACCAAAGCCGAGCCACCAGACTGGGCACACAATTGTCATTGACAGCCTGCCAAACTTATGGTACAGTCTTTCAGATATATTGCAACTAATTGTTTTGCAAGAAATCAATTTTCTTTCCCATCATGAAACAGTGCATTAAGTAAAAATGCTAGCCTAGATTCCTGCCTAAAGGTGTATATTTCCTGTGGTTACTTCGGCTGCTAATTTGTGTACTGTTGGGTGAATGCCAGTGGTGTCTCGGCTGCTAATATTTAATATTCAGCACTGCTAGTTTGTTCAGAGGGAATACAGTATCTTTGTGCTGATTGAGAAGACTCATGTTGATTGAGAAGACTTTGCTCTTGTTTTGTTTCTTTAACTTGCTCATCTCATTACTTGTGCTGTCTGTGAGTGCAAGAATTTTATTAAAGTGGGTATTTAAACACTTTTATTAAAGCTGAAGTAAGCAACCACCTCCTCGAGTGTGTTGATGTGAACCAGCCAATCAAGAGCTGACTAGGGCCCAGATACTGAGGGGTGTGACCAAATCTAGGAGGCGTGGCCATGCTGCCTCTCAGCAGCGCTGTGTGCAGCAAAGGAGGATATTTGTCCCGCTCAGCAGCTCGTCCGGGCCCCTCCCACAAACCTAAGCCCGCTCATATATGCATCCACTCTTACAGGTTCTTCATCTTTCCCTGAGCCTCCTAGTGCTTCATAAGTGTGTAACTGCTCAGTCTCGCACTTCCTAACAAACACCAATCTATATGTTTATGTCTATATTTATTAAAAGGAGATTTAAGAAACCTACAACTTAATTTTAAGCATAGTTCAGCTTTACGGTTTATTCCATGCAGCATATTGAATAGTATCGGTGATATGTGGTGTTGTGTTGGTATGCTTTTGCTCTTTGTATTTTGTAGTAACTCCTTTAGAGGCTTAGAGGTTCATGTACTAAGCCTTGTAGAGAGATGATAAATTACCAATCAGCACCTATCATTTTTCAAACACAGCCTGTAAAGTGACAGTTAGGAGCTTATTGGTTGGTACTTTATCCACTTTATCTCTCTCCAAGGCTTAGTACAGGTTGCGTATGAAATACCAGTAGTCGGGATGCCAGCTGTGAAAATACCGACAGCGGCATCTCGATGCTCAGTATTCCGACAGGGAACCGTAAGCATGCTAATCCTCACCCCTTCTCTCCCTAAACCTAACCCTCTTTTCTTGCATCCTAACCCTCTCCCCTGCACCCTAACCCTCCCCATTAGTGCCTAATTCTAACCCTCCCCCTTGGTGCTTGTGCCTAACCCTAAACACCCCCCCCCCCCCCAGTGGTGCCTAAACCTATCCACCCCTGCCCGCAGCCTAACCCTAACGCCCCCTGGCGTTGGGATTTCGTCGCCAATGTTCTGTCCCAGGTCGGGATTCCGGCATCGGGATTTCATCAGCCAGCATCCCGTACGTACAGTAGGTATCATAACTACATCCCACTACATCCCGGCAATAACACTAAGGGCCTGATTCAGAGGTTCACGTAGTTGAGGAAGTATTTGCAACTGCTCATGCACAAAAAGTCCTGAAAACCTCTACGGCACCGAGTGTCCACACAACGGTGCTGTTGCAATCGGGACAGATGGTATCAGAAATGGGACGTCAGGGTGATGGGCGTTCCTGGGTTTGGACTGGTAGGTGGCCTGAAGTGACCGCATAAAAATTCTGTAACATGGGGCGTGGTATGGGAGTGTCGGGGGCGGGTCAGCGAGAGCGGCTGCATTCTCAGACGCACAGCTGCAGCCACAGAGGCCATGTTCAGAAGGAGAACCTGCACCAGAAAATAGGGCTGGTGCAAGTGTCGTTGGTGCGCCGATAGTGGCGAGTTGAGATACTCCAGCGGTGTTACAGCGCGCAGAGACACAGAAAGCGGGCGCCTCAGTCCTTGCACACTCAGACACAGGCTACTACACCAGGGGAAGGCTGAAGCTAGCATTTGCATATTATCGCAGCCGCGGCTCCGGCAACAGATGCAGAAGTGGACAAAGTAAAGTCCAACTAGGCGCTAAGTGCACTCTCCTACGCAGGCGTATCTCTATCTCATAAGAATGATAGTATTGAGCTATGTATGGGTACTTACCGGAAATTTTAAAATGCCAATTATGAAATGCTAATGATTCTATAAATGTAACTGTGTTGTGATTACCTTTCATTTATTCTATTACTCTTGTTAGCATATAAATAAGCTGCCCATAGCGGTGTATGCCAAACCAGGCTATAGCGCGGCCTGAGTACTTATCGGCAGAAGGCTGCCGCTTGCACAGAGACTGTGTGTTACCCATTTTGAGGTCAGGGGCGGCTAGTGTGTTAATGCCCAGTATATCATTTTAAAGGCCAACTATATTTGCAAGTCTGTTGCAGCAATAACATTTGGGGGGATCTAATTCTCTGTAGAAAGCAGCCAATTAAAATTTTAATGAAGCTGGATGTTCTCTTTCATGGTGGCAGCATGGCCAAAACTAAAACCTCAATGGACCTCACTCTTCTGTCTCTGTACGGAGACGGGAAATTCAAAATGCCAAATAAATGCGTACGGAAAAGGCCTGTAATATATCTGATTGGTAACCAAATTACTGCTAAAATGAGATACAAAAATGCAAGGGGACCCATGTATATCCAAATCCTTATTTTAATTTTTAAGGCAGTAACATACTGTACTTCCTCATCACTGGGTAACAGAAAGACAAAACGTGACGTATGCACCAGATATTTTGTTTTGGATTCAGCAGTTTACAAAAGAGTCTCCTGAATAATTGTATTGAATTCAAATCATAATTTGCAGTTGTAAAATTGAGCAGGTTTGGACCTAAATGATAAACATGATCTTTAATTTAGGTTTTCTAGGGGCAAAAAGTGTTCCTGGGAACAAAATGACATGAAATCAGGATTCTCATTTTGTTGGCTAAATCCTAAAATCCCTTATGGTTACGAGGAAAAACAGTCCCTACATTTTTGTTACCCCACGACTACGAGTTGCATAGAGGTGAAGAAGGTCCAGCCGAGGCCCTCTCCTCACTCTGCACATCAGTGCTGTACGTATATCTTCATATGTTTGTTACCAAATCAGTTTCCTGCAAAGTTCAAACCTGTAAACATTTTCCACAAATGAGAGGTGGTGGAGTTTGAAACCACAGAGAGTTTTCGAGGTGGAAGGGGGGGGCGGCAAAGAAAATAATGTAGGGTGTCATAGATTGGCCAAGATAACCCATCCTCTATACACATGCATAGAAATTGCTATTGCTCTTAGGTGTGAAGCCAGTTTATGCCCCTTCTTAAACAGGACATTGGGCAGCCCGTGGATTGTCTTCATTACTTACCCCCACCTACTTTTGGCATTGTTTTTACATTCTTTAATCGAGTTTGAACTTAAGCCTGGGGTATCTGAGGATGGTGCAAGCTGGCATTAGAGAGCCCACTTATGTGTTGTGGGACCCAAATGCACACTTACCTGTATAATGATTAGGCGTTTCATGTAGAAAGTAATTTGACATTTACTATTTTATTATCATTTTTTTTTTTTATCGTGCTAGCATACTGTACTATGCAGCACTTTACAATTGGGTACAAACATGGTAATAAAGAAAAGACTGGGTATTAACACACAGGTAAGAGGGAGCTGCTCATGAGTTTTCAATCGATAGTAAACTAGGAGATTGATACATAACGATTAGTGCCACCTACTGTGTATTGCTCCAGCCATACTGCAATTGGAGAACATTCTCAGTGTGGGCTGTATGATCCAGTCACACACCATGCTCTACCAACTTTGGTTTTCAGGCAAGAAATAGTTGGTTAGGGGTGCTTCCTTTTGGAGGCTTAACCCTTCTTGGCTGACACAGATGGGAGCATCTTCCGTACTTCTCGTAGCGAGGGAGGTTTTTTCGTTTATACTACTCCGTTTGGTTCCTCTGGCCCCAGAGTTAGGGATATTTATAAGGCATTCCTGCGGGGTACCCTGATCTTGTGCGTTTCACAGCTTAAGTTTTTTCATAGAAAGAAAGAGAGGAGGATTTAGCACGTAAGCTGTATATATACGGTTAGTGGCTTCCGGCAAGTAGGATTGAATGACTAATTGTTCATAAGTAATGGACTGTTTTTCTGCTTGATAAATCCAAGCTTCATCTTGTTTTCTCGGCTCTTGACTATTATCTACAGATGGACCTGGGCAGTAGACTTATGGCTTACATGACTAGGGCTGATGTTGCGCCTACATCTGTGCACAGACGGCTGGATGCAGCTGGGATTGTCCATATTGGATACCTCGTCCATTGCTGCAGCGTTTCACAACCACATTGCTATATATAGGTCTAAAGCCCAATAATCCCCCCTCTGATTTGAGCTCCAACCTTGGGCATATCGTTATTTCGACCTCGTCAGATTCTTGTAAACAACATGTAGTACGTTGAGGATGCTATTAAATCTATCCCTCCTCAAAGGGTGTCAGTGGTTAATGGGCTTCCTATTGCGCTATATAAGGCTCATCTGGGTTTTTTTGCGGCCCTCCCAGAGACGAGTTCCCTCTTCAATGGCTGAGGCCTTAATAGTGGTAATTCCTAAACCGGGTAAGAACCCAGCAAATCCGGACTCTTGTCGCCCCATTTCTTTATTAACTACAGAAATAAAAATTCTGGCCAAAAATTTGACCTCGAGACTGAACCTGGTAATACTTGAAATTGTTCATCCCGACCAAACTGGTTTCATGCCTGGTAAATCAGCTGCTATCAGTCTTCAGTGCCAGATCATTGAGTGTGTACTCCAAATCTGCACACTCCCACGGTCCCAGTTGGTCATGCTGCACGGCCACCCAGACGATATTGCATGCGGTGCCGTGCTAGGTAATGAAGGACGAAACAAGGGATTGTTCCATCCTTCATTACATCGTTCTGATGTGTAACGCGGATACGATATGTCGGCCCCCGTATCGTCTGGGTAGACATCGCCTAGTGTGTACCCAGCATTAGGTTCAACTGGGATAAATCTGTAGTTTTACCTCTTCTCCCTACTGTCTCTGTGTCAGTTTCCTATAATTTCCCCCTAGAATGGTGTATGCAGTTCAAATACCTAGGAATACAGATTACTCCATCTCATGCTGTTGCTTATATAGCTTAAACTGTGTAACCTCAGATCAAGTATTTGAGGTTAAGTCCCATGTTTGGTAGCAGCTTTACCTCTTGGTCAAGGGGAGAGTGAATTTGGTGAATATGGTTAACCCAGCCTAAGTTCTCGTATGTGTTACAACATTCTTCACTTTATCTCCCCTTATCCCTTTTTTCTCTGTTACTGTTTATTCATGTGTTTAGGTTTTGTGTTGGGCAGCACAGATGGTGTAATGGGTTTGAATGCCACCATGACCCAACTGTGTGGAGTTTGTATATTCTCCCTGTGCTTGCATGGGTTTCCTCCGGGTGTTCCGGTTTCCTCCCACACTCCAAAAATATACTGGTAGGTTAATTTAGCTATTGACAAAATGTAACCCTAGCGTGTATATGTACATGTGGTAGGGAATATACAGTAAATTGTAAGCTCCACTGCGGCAGGGACTATTTATTTATTTATTACCAGATATTTATATAGCGCACACATATTCCGCAGCGCTTTACAGAGAATATTTGGCTATTCACATCAGTCCCTGCCCCAGTGGAGCTTACAATCTATGTTCCCTATCACATGCTCACACACATACACACTAGCGTTAATTCTTTATGTTTTGGAGCCAATTAACCTACCAGTGTATTTTTGGAGTGTGGGAGGAAACCGGAGTACCCGGAGGAAACTCACGAAAACACAGAGAGAATATACAAACTCCACACAGTTAGGGCCGTGGTGGTGGGAACCCACAACCTCAGTGCTGTGAGGCAGTAACGCTAACCATTACACCGTCGTCTGTCTGGGACTAATGCAAATGTTTAAATATTCTTTATAAGCCACTGCGTAATATGTGTGTGCTATATAAATAACTGGCAATAATGATTTTGTTTATTTTATTTGTTGTCAATATCAGAAAATCTTTGATAAAAATGACTTAATTTAAAAAAAAAAATTTATTTGGTCGTTTTTTTTTTTAAAACTAAAGCTATATGGTACGATATAAACCACATGACCTTGCAGCGCAAAACATCTCACATTGGTAGAGCAGATTCAGCCAATGACAGTTGTAGCCTATTGTCCAGACATAACAGCAGGGCATTAGAGCATTGGTGGAATGAAGATCTGCACATGTTGATTTTCCCTTTATTTTGTGTTTATTTTATTTTTATGGAACACGGCTTTAAAGAAATGTAACTGATATCCTTTAAACCTCAATCTGGTTAATAGCTTCCTTCAATTTCAAACAACCTTTGAATACAAGTGTTTTTTTGGAAAGTAGGTGCGTTTTCATTGACTTAGGGTTTGTTTTGCTTGCTAATTTATTGCAGGAAAGTCGCACGCACTGGGAGGAAAGCACATTAACGTTTTGTCGTTTGCAGGGCTAAGGAGGTCTCTGCACCCTTCAAGGTATGCGAGGGCCCTCAGGAAATGATCCCATCGCTGAAACAGTGCACAAGCTGGCTGCAAGCCTACTTCTGCGAGCCCTGGCTGATAGAGAAACTCCCCATCCCAGCTTTCCACCATCCGCTCTTTGACAAAGGTATATACAGTACGTGATTGTGTATCTATTGCCTTTCTGATGCAATGTCCTTGTTTTGTCATGATTAAATATCAGGTTCATAACATTCCACTCTATCAGCACCCACGCGGTCAGTTTTATGAACAGACAAGTGCTTAGTGTGATGTGGTTACTGTATAAGGGTCTCGGTAATTTCTATCTGTTCCAAGAACGTGTATTGGTTTTGGCACCAGTTGTAATAATTCTTGGCTCCAGACTCTGAAAAGACGCAGCTTAAGTAGTGACTTCAGCTGGACAGAAAACTTTAGAACATGGACAGGTCTGATTGAGAGGAGGAACGTCAATGGATCTATTGTTCTCGTAATTCCTTGTGTCTTAAAGTGATCTCAGCCTACACAACTGCTAGACCAACAGTTGGCTTATCAGATCACTAGGAATCACCGTGACATCACGGAGCCATAAAGCCTGACCATTGTTCATCCCACACTATTCCAGTTCCATTGTGTGTGGGCGACAGGTACATTTTAAAGTTTAAATGTATCCTAACTGCATTTGTTGCCAATTGAAAATGTCATTTTGTTTGGCTCCTCTGTGTCTCCCAGTAGTGACAGCTGAGGAGGGGATGTAGTTAATCGGCGGACGCGATTCCGCCGGTCTAATTCCTGACTCATCCTGCCCGTCAAGGGACTTAAAATAGGCGTCAAAATGCCAACGCCTATCTTAATCCCGACGCCGGAAGACTGACTCCCGCCATCCCGATCATCCTCTGACTGGTAAGTAGAACACTTAGCCCAGGGATGGGGGAGGTTAGGTTTAGGGACCCTCGGGGGGACTTAAGGTTAGGCACACCTCCCTCCCTGGGGAGGGTTAGGCTAGGGGAAGGGGGGTTAGGATTAGGAGAGGGGAGGGTTAGGTTACTTATCTTTCCCTGTTGGGATTTCGACCCGCCGGGCTGCCGCTGTCGGTGTTCGATCCGGCGGCATTACATACAGAGTCCCTGAGGAGGTCCAGAACCAGGCGCGGATATACTGTATGTGCGAGATGATTGCTCCTCTTTAATTGTCACAAACAAGTATAAAAATGGACACATCTAGCAAATATTTGCAGACTGCGCATGCGCCGCTTGAGAGCACCTGTGTAATGGGTGTAACCACGCGACAACTCTGATGAGACGGATCTTTTTAGTGCATTCGCAGAGTGTCGTTAGGGTGTAGCCAGGTTTTCGTGCTAGCTTGAAGTGTGTGGACGGAGAAAGGAAATCTGTTCTTGGTTGCGCGCCCCGACTCCCACATCGCATGTCGGAGATGGGACAGACCACGGACGATCATTATATAAGTATGCTTATTATTGAAGAGTAGTGTAATCGTGGCCATAACTAGGGGTGTGGGAGCGGTGCCATCATACAAAGCGCAGTCTCTGCCCCCTGACCCTTGCTTCCGGCCAGCACCAGACAGAATCGCTGCTGCAGTCATCCTGCGACCAGTGCAGCCGTTTGGAGCGTCCTCAGGATGCTCCGATGCTGTCGGCCCCGTCCCCTCTGCGCGGCGTCATGCACTCGGGGCAGGGGTGGCACAGGGTGTGCTGCAATTCTGTTACCCTGCTGGTGTTCATGATACATACAAGGTAGACCTATCCTTTAAGAAATAGGCAATCTCAACTTGGAGAGAGAAACTCGTCCCTTTATTTCTTACAGATTATAATAAATGAGCCACACTAATGGACAATTACACAGCTTTGTAAACGCAGTTGGTAAGAGTTACGTGACATTAGGTAACTCATCAGTCTCATCAGTCTCCTCTTTAGTTTACTAGATTTATTGAAATTGTTTCTTAACAGCGAATTAAGAGTAAATTAATGCTCTAGTTTAAAAAATGATGTTTTACTAGTCACCTTTTTATTTTCACTGTTGGGCCCACAAAGACATTTATGGATATATTGGTCTCATGTGAGAGCACAAAAAAGTCGGCATAATATTTGCACTCTTCCACGTTCCAGCCAGCCAGAAAACAATATTTGTGGCTGCAGCCGAACTACTCCTAAAGCTGGGTACACGTTAGCCAATATGTAGACAATCTGTCATCTCATCCAGTGAATCGGGCCGACTCATCGTCAACATTTTCCAATGTGTACGCACTACTAACGGCAAAGCGAGCTCCCGTTTGGTCGTCAGTCGCATCGTCAGGTCGGCCCAACATGCAGCTCCATATGACAATCCGACTGACGACTCCATGCGGCGGGATGCGGCTGGTGCCGACATGTTACCGGATCGTGTAATGTGTACTGGCCGCCCGATATGTCGGCCCGTCGGCGGTGCCGTTGTCCTTTGCCTTGCTGGGTACTCTCATCGTTATGTGTGTACCCAGCTTAAGTCTGTAACTGCTGAGCAGAGAGCCCACTCATTACAGTGACCGCTCTAATGAACGTAGAATGACAAGGTGCTCTTGAATCCTCAGGATTTGAATAGAGTTGGATAGAGCAACCTTTCCACAGTCAAATAGTCATATGGTTCACTTGTGGGAGGCTGCAAACTCTTGGCAGATAAAATATACTGATGGGAGTAGGACCAGTTTTATACTAGTAAGGCCCCAAGGTAAGGGAATCTCTTTTTTTTTTTTTTTTTATTGTTAGAACTGTATATAAATTCATACCCATTTTTAGAGAATTTAAACAAATACTAAGGAATCCATAAGCTCTGTGTTCTGTATTTAAAAAACTGAAATTGTAACGTCTTTAGCAGGCAGGCCAGTTCTCACTGACTATGGGGATGAGGGAGAGATGGTTACTTGTCCTGCTGTCAGAATTGCAGTATATTTGCTTCACTTCTGTTAGCAGCATACTGCAGGGTGTATAAGAAGCAATATCACAGGGTTTTGTCTGCAGTAACTGGTTCTTGGAGCTACACCCCAGAGTTTACTTCCAGCTACTGTAGATCGAAGATCAGTATAAACTGGCGCAGCCCCAAACTAGTGATCACTTTACCCAACATCACCTGCAGTTTGCTACTGTAATCAGAGCCGTAACTAGACTTTTTTTGGTGCCCTGTGCAGGAAAGAGCATTGGCGCCCCCCTCATTTTTCAAAGGGATATAATGCACCCAAAAAAAGGGCCATGGCCTCATGGGGAAGGGCCAGGGAAGAGATAGGAGAGGCCCCAGGAGATGCTGGGGATGAAATAAGAGGAAGCTACAAGCAAGAATGATAATAAACAGAAATTTGACAGGCCCAAACAGCGCCCTCTGACCTGTGGTGCCCTGTGCGATGGCACCAGCCGCACTACCCTAGCTATGGCCCTGACTGTAATTATTTCGTTTTTTTTACTGAGCAGATGTAATATATGGTATATAGGCCCTCATTCAGACCCACTCGCGAGCGGCTGTCCGCTCGCAAGTGGGTCGATGGTCTGCACTACGCATGCGCACGACGGAGGGAGCTCCGTCGTGCGCATGCGCGAGACGCGACGAGCGAAGGACTTTCCTTCGCTCGTCGTGTCTCATCAAAGGGGGCGTGCTGTCGATGTTGACTGACAGAACGCCCCCTTTGGTGGGTGTGCCGGGGGCGTGCCTGCCAGACGGAGGCGTTCCCAAGGGAACGCCTACCGTCAGAAGCCGGCCCCACTGACATCACTAGTGATGTCAGTGGGAGTGATTTTGGCTCTGATAGAGCCAAAATCACTCCTGGCCTTGCGATTGAGAAACTCAACCGCAGGCTTCTGCTCGCAGTGGCGATGGTCAAGACCATCGCGACCATCACCCTGCATGCTCGTATATGCTGTGGGTGGTGACCCACAGCTATACGAGCATCCAGGAGGACGCTCCATATTAATGGAGGTGGGCCCTGATTCAGAGCGAGCGCTCTGGTCAGAGCGTCCGGCTCTGAATCAGGGCCATAGTTAGTATCATATGCTGATAACATGAGAACGATGGCAGCAGTCCTTGTACTGCTGTTAAATAGGCTTCCCAATGCAGTCAGCGATTGTTACAGCACTGCTGTAGCCGGCGGTGATCCCCTGATGTATCTGGCAAGGCGCTATAATAGACCCTAAAGCTCTATAGCACTCATAAGGCTCTCATCTCCTGGTATTTTGTAACCAGGACTAGTCCCAAGTTTGTATCTTGATTCCTCGCTTATAGAACATCTAGAATGATGGAAACTCCTTTCCTGCATATTATTTTGTACAGGAAAGCTGCTCTCTGTATTGAGTACCCATCCCGTTTGTCTGACTGCTAATCCTTCTCTAGACGTATAAAAGTGTTGTACATCAGACACTACTGCCGTACGCCATGTCAGAATGGGATTTCCAGCAGCTCAGTAACTGCTAATATTGCCGGGATTTCTTAAGTTTTGCTATTAAATCTATCTTATAAGAAAAGGGAACATGACATTGCAGACAGATTGCCTTGTCGTTGGCACACTGCGGTGAGTACGCTGCTGTGGTCAGCACTCTGCCCTTTGCTGGCATCTCTCAGCCAGGATAATGATTTCTAAAGTCTGTAGGAAAAGCCATTTATCTGCATCCGAAAACCATCACCCACGTGCTGATGTCTTTCTAATGGTCTCCGCCATGCACAGACGAATCGCAGTAAATGCTTATACAGATGAAAGCGCCCGCCATGTGTACAAGCACTGACGGGGGTCTTTTTGTTTACTTGCTGTGCGATACAACAATATAATATACAGGTATCTAGTATTATACAGGCACCTTGTGAAAAAAAACTGAAGTGTCTACAAAAAAAAAATTTAAAAAAATAAAAGTACAATGAGATTATTAAATGTATATAAATGTACATCATTGTGAAACCGTATATTTTCCATAATTAAAAAAAAACAACCTTATTTTTGTATGCAGGGCTGCCCATGGTGGAGCAAAAGAGCAGCAGTCTCCCATTCCCATCAGTGCCCCTGCCCACCACAGGTAATTAATATTCTCCCATCCCTAAACCAGAGCTCGACAAATTCCAGGGGCCAGGTCGCCATGGCTACCTGATTTTGCTGTGAGGGAGGAAGCAGATCCTCATCAGCTCCCGCGGAGATTCGTGCCTATAGTTTTGTGGCGTTCATTTCTTGCACAGGAGTGTCGCCTGCGGTGACTGCTGTGCCTGTGTCCATCCGGGCCTGCGCTGACTCCTCCTGTTCGTCTCATCCTGCGCTGATGACTCCTCCATCCTGGCCTGCTCTGACCCATGCTGTCTGTCTCAGTCTACGATGATCCTCCTGTACATCCCGGCTGTCTACTGTCTCCTATCTCTGGCTGCATAGAGCTCCCCGGTAATAGGATCTATGCATGGCCAGGGATTGCGGAGCGGCTTCAGAGATATAGTGGTGTGGGGGTTCTGTTGTACTTTCTGGCACCATTATTTTATATGAAATGTGGTCCGTTATACTTATTATTGGAGGGTGGAGCAGGGGAGCTGTGCAGAGCAGTGAGGGAGCCTCCATTTTACTGTATCCATTCAACTGCAACCATTTTGTGGACTAGTATAGTGTGTATAACAGTTGCATAACACACACAGCTGTGCTGCTCACTCACTCCTGTAATTTTTTTGGGGGGACAGTGATCTGGCTCCTACACTTTCATCCTGGCTTCTAGATTTTAGAAAAATATGTCAAGCCCTGCCCTAAACCCTCGTCTAACCTGCCCACCACAAATAACTAGTTCTGCTACCAATATACTTCCTATAAGCATATTTACCGATATTCTGGCTCAGCATAGTGGGGGGCGTGTCACGACATACGAGGGGAATGGCGGGGCACATGATGCTGAATTGGGGGCGTAGCATCGACATGACCATGCAATTACGTTTTCGTTGCCCCATCCCAACTACAACGGCATTGTGAAGCAGGGGGCGATGACACGATGATGTATTTCAGCACAAATCGTGTCATCGCCCCCACCCCTCCGCCCCGCTGCACCACCACAGCCACACACCACTGTCACACACCACAGCCACATACCACTGTCACACACCACAGCCACACACCACTGTCACACACCGCAGCCACACACCACTGTCACACACCGCAGCCACACACCGCAGCCACACACCGCAGCCACACACCACAGCCACACATCACTGTCACACACCACAGCCACACACCACTGTCACACACCACTGTCACACACCACAGCCACACACCACTGTCACACACCACAGCCACACACCACAGCCACACACCACAGCCACACACCACTGTCACACACCACTGTCACACACCACAGCCACACACCGCAGCCACACACCGCAGCCACACACCGCAGCCACACACCGCAGCCACACACCGCAGCCACACACCGCAGCCACACACCGCAGCCACACACCGCAGTCACACACAGCAGTCACACACCACAGTCACACTCAGTACAATATAATATTGTTGTCAGTGGGTACCAAAGGTGTTGGCGCGTGTACAACATAGAAGTATAGCTGTAGACTTTAGCAGAAAAATTCTCGTAAAGAAAGAAAAGGTTCCTTGAAGACTCTGAATGTCCCTTGGATGCTGCAAATGCATTTGGTGTACTGTGAATGCACTGGGTATAGAAATCTAGCAATCACTTCTGCAATACTCTCCTCAATACTAGAAATAGCTCTCAGAGATCTGCAAATGTAAAATAAATATGTGCTTGTAAATAAACTTAAAACGGCAATAGTCATCCCTATCTTGATTGAAGATATCCTTTGCGACATTCACCCAGGACCGGGGGCTCCCTCTAGGTACAGGGACTAGCTTGTAAATTCCCAATTCCATAAGTACTGGCTTGGCTGCCCCAAGGGGGCAGTGTTGGCTCAGCCCCCTCACTGCATGGTAGGGATGCGAGCGGCGCCTCAATACAGCCCACTGCCCAGCCAACACAGGGATTGTCTTCCCTGTGGTCCATCTCTTCAGCTTCCAATCTCTGGCAGCCACACGCCCAGGCAGGTCTGACCCGATCAGCGCCTCCTGGTTCTGCTTCTTCTCTGCTACTGCAGGACTTCCATTTGGTGCCAAAACACCACCTTCAAACAGGTCTGACGCAGATCCCAGAAGGCCATGGACCCCAGTTGTCAACAATGCACTGTGCAGGCTGGTGGTAATTCCATAATGGTATAGGGTGTGTTCACGTAGCAGGACGCTCCTGGCTGCAAGTTGCCATCTTAGGCGCCCTGCTAGCCAGGAGCAAGGGCCGTGTAGGGCGGCGATGGTGCCCCCCCCACAGAGCCTCTGCGGAAGCACCAGTCGCTCATAGCTAGTTATGGTGCTGATATACAGTAATCACACACATGTATGTATTTTATCTATTATATTTTATTTATGTCATAGGCCATGGCACCTGGGACTTGCAATTTTCCAACACTCATGTCCTACTCTGCAAGATATTTTTACCCTACCTCTGTCATCGCTTACTCGGTTGCACTACTTAGCTGCAATGTCAAAGAAATATAAAAGAATGGACAGACTGTCATTTAGGAGTTAGTAGTTCTCGTACAAGCACATGTAGTCATCTGTATTCTCTTATCAGTCTGATGAATTCCAGGCTTTGAGATATTGAAGGGAAAGCTGAACGCAAGATGTGAATGGAAACATTGGGAGGTAAATGTTTTTTTCACCTATTAACTATATGTTAACAGGCTTCAGCTAGTTACTGACTTTAACTGGGAAATCTGTCGGTAGACCATTGGGCAGATTGGTCCCGATAATATAAAATGAAAGTATGAGACATGTGAAAATAGTGTCCCCAGTGTTTCTATGGGCTCGATTTACTACAATCCGTATTTGTAACGCAGATTGTAGTGTGATATTACCGACTGAATTCGCATTGCGAATTCAGGCAATATCACAGGGATTTACTACAAATCCCTTGCAGGGACAGAGCTTGCGATAAAGCTCTGTCTCTGCAAATCCCCTTCGGAGCCTTATCACGGTATTTTCGAAAAAAATACCGTGATTAAGTGCCCGCGCATGCGCCGACCGGTCGCCGCTGCTACCCCCCTCCGGCGCTAAGCCCCGCCCCTGCCGCTAAGCCCCGCCCCCCACGATTGCTGACCCCCCCTCTCTTACTTACAGTTACCTGCATGCTCCGGGCTTCCGGTGATGGTCTCCATTCCTCCGGTCAGGTGATCTCCCATACTGCACTGGGGCCCGATCACCTGATGACCGGGCCGCAGTGCACTGTGGGAGACCAGCTGACCGGAGGGGAGACATCACCGGAGGCCCGATCACCGGTCCCTGGAGTCAGGTAAGTAATTTTTTTTTACTATTTTTTTTTTTTCTTTTTTTTACTGTAATCAGCTTGCGGTCTGTTTAGACCACACAGCTGATTACTGGGACCAACTCCCGGCTCTGCTCTCCCCGTTAGAGCAGGGCAGGAGGCCGGTAACCGGGGGAGACCCTGGATAACGCCACCTCCAGGTGGCGTTATTATCACAGGGCTTTCTCCTGTATTTTTTTAACATTTATTTTTAGTAACTTTGGTCAGATCACATTTCCCATTACAGTTATGGGAAATGCGATCTGCTTTACTAAAAATAAGTGATACTTAGGGGTTGGAGTAGAATTTTACGAATTCTACTCCAATTGCCCTGTAATAACTATAGGTGATACTAAAATAATGTGAAAAGGGTGTGAAAACACCCTTTTTCACATTATTTTAGTAAAAATAATGTTGATAAATAGAGCCCTTTATATCTATACAATAAGTGTGAAAGTCTGTCTGTCTGTTTATCCTTTATGCATGGCCAGAGATTCGGACCTAGCTCCACCAAATTTGGCAGGGTGGTGTAGTTTGACCAGGATTAGGATTTTGCCTAGGTTTGAACTTTGTCAGGGCCAACCAGTTTCACACAATCCCTAAAAATTCGGGACAATCTTAAATTACATAAGTACTGGGGCTGGCTGCGGTGGAAATTGGCTGTCTGCCAAAAACCTGTGTGAAAACTACAAAAGTATCCTTTTAACCTCAGTCTGAGCAAGTGTCAAATTTTATGACTCATGCAAGTTCTTATTAAATCCAGAGTTAATTCTTTTTAAAGTGACCATATATATTAGTCAGGCCTCTGTGTTTGCATGCAAGGACGTAGCTAGAACTTTGGGGGCCACATAGCAAGATCTTAAAAGCCCCCCCAGAGGAAAAAAAAACACAAACAGTTGCTCCCACACAGAGCCCATTCAGTTTATGCCACGCAGTAGTACCCCTTATACACATTATGCCACTCTGTAGTAGAGCCCATTATACATTGCCACACAGTAATGACCCTTATAGACCGTACACCCTGTCAGATCAGACAACGATCAGATATCGTTGTCTGATCGACCAGCATGTGCTGGATGATCATTATCGAACATCCAGCACATGCTCCATTCTCCCAACTACTATAACGACCCTCGATCAATGATCGAGGGTCCCTATAGTAACCAGGCTAACCTGGTCGATATCGACCAGGTTGGCCTGCATGCACGGGTTATGGTCCTTATCGATATCGACCATCCGTGACCGCGCATCGTTTGGTCGTTTGAGGGGGCAAAAAAAGGTCGATTTAAACGATCATACTATAAACGATATAGTTTAAAGCGACCAAGAAATCTGACCGTGTCAGTGCACCATTACACTACACAGTAATTCTCCTTGAACATTATACCACATCGTAATGCCCTTTACAGATTGTCACATAGTAGTAGTGCCCAATATAACACTAGTGCCCCTAACACATTATGCCACACATGATTGCCCCTTATAACATTATGCTACACAGTAATGCCCCTTACATATTATGCAACTCACCTCCCCGTCTCCCTCTAGCAGCCTCTCCCCCCCCCATCAGCAGGTGTGGATATGGGGCCGAGCCGCCAGCTAATTACAGCGGACCGGCAGCCAATCAGGAGCCGCCACTGCTGATTGGCTTCCGGTCCATGAGCTCTGATTACCTCGCTACCGGCAGCGCTGTCAACTGGTGGGCCGGCTCTAGATCAACACCGCAGCCACCCGGGCCCCACCCTGTGGCCCTGACTGGGCCGGCACACCTTGTGTGTGTGACTGGGTGCAGGGGGAGCGTCGGGTCACAGAGGCAGCTCGGGTACCGTAGCAGCAGCACCCCTTGCATCCACGGTAGTTACGCCACTGCATGCATGTTAGCAAACAGTGGGGTCCTTTTCAGAATCAATGGAATGGGGTTATAGGCGCGGATAATGTAAGCAAATAAAGGCTGCAGGTGTACTTCAGGGTCCAGGCTTCAATCCAGGCAACGCCGGATATCCCAGCGATTTGTGAATATTGACTTCTGTAAGTATAAACCACAATAACTACATATGTCCCTATGGGATTCTTCCATCCCAGATTCCCAAGAGAGCTGACCGCCCTAGCGGTCCTACTTCTCTTTCGTGTGAAATAGGTGGGGCCTTCATTTAATGATTCACGTCATCAGGCCTAGACTTCTCTGTGCGTGGAGGCAACTTGTGCCATCCCTCATGGGCCTGTGAAGTGGGACAGTCCTGCTTAAATGAGAACAGTATATTTTACTTTCCATGGTAAGATCTCGTCCATAATAATGTACCTTTAAATTTCTTTTGAACAACCATAATCTTTTAATAATTCAATTGTGTTACAACTGCAAGTCCATCTTAAGTGTAGTTTGTGTATCATAAGCAATTTTAACATCTCCCCCCAACCCCCCCCTTTTTTTGGTAAGCCCCGTGGACCACCAGACTATCTTATTGACCTATCCCAGATATATAAAAAATGATGTATTTAGTTTTATTCCCTGACTGAACATGGTGTCACATGTTGAACACATTTAGAACAGCTACCAGCCAAAATCCACACATTACTCAGACTTGCAGAGCAGCGCTCGGTGTTTAAAAAAGATAGTGAAAGAAAGCAAAGTGACCAAGTTTAACTGTCAGGGAAATTCATGTTGCACAACTGCAGCCAGTAACACAAGCTGACACATACTGGAGATAATATTATATATGGATGAGCTGCTGTTGAACAATTTCAGAGCATTATGAACGAGCATGCTTCCCCTCAGCCTCAGCCATGCATACCTTTATAAACAGGGAACTGGTGTAAGATATGACACACTGCATACAGAGCGCATCTCTGCCATGCCTGTGCGTCCCCTTACATTTACAATCATTAGCCAGATGACTGAATGTTTAGTTTTCATAATCCTTTAACTGGCAATTTCATTTATTCTATTTAATATGCTAATTTGGCGGTTTATTCTGCCTGTTGTTGAACAAGCAGCGCTGTCAGAATATTTGTTGCGCAGTGTGAGATGAAGACGTTCTGCAAAACAAAACTCATTCATTTTGCCGTTGAGTTAGGTGTTTGTATTATTACTTTGCTTCAGTGCAATCTTTTAAAGGGAAGGAAACTGACACTATTCCATATTTATTTCACTTTATTACCATTATTACCACTACTTATAATAATAATAAGAGGAATAACGACATTTATTTATGTAGCACCTACATTTTCTGTTGCACTTTAAGGGATCGGTATGAATGACCGCCGGACGTGAGCCCGGCGGTTGAAATCACGACACCGGCAGCCCGTACAGCGCAGATCCCGACAGGGCAGGTAAGTACGCTATCCATACCCCTCTCCGCACCCTAACCCTCCCTTAGGGGTGCCTAACCTCCCCCCCCCACCGCCCTAGTGCTTAACCCCAACCTCCCCCCAGGGGTGCCTAAATCTAACCCGCCCTCCTCGCACCCTTAACCTAACCCCCCCGGGGGGGTGCCTAACCCTAACCTCCCCCCAGGGTTGTCTACCCCCAAACCCCCCTTCCCCTAGCCTAACCGTAACCCTCACGGGGGTGTCTAACCTTAAGTCCCCCGCCGGGGGCCCCTAAACCTAACCTTTCCCCCCCACCCCCACCGTGGCTGTCCGCTTGCGACACCCGGCTTACCTTCGTTCAGTATGCCGTGCGTCGGGATTTCGGCAGGTGGATAATGATGGGCGTCGGGATTTCGATGGCCTGTCATTACTCCCATGCCGGGAATTCGCAGTCGGGAAGCCGGCATCTTGGCTACAAACCGCACCTTACAGGTGGGAATAAAGCAGTAAGAAAATGAGACTATTAACGGACAGAGGGCCTGATTCAGCACGGATCACAATAGCAAGCGTGTATGCAGATCAGGCGATTGTTGCGTAATGCGTATGCACAGCGTTCGCACTGCGATTACGAACGCACTGTGGAATCCATCGCAGAGTGAGTGAAAGGCAGTCAGCATTTGTGGGTGGTGACGGGGTAGTGGTTGCAAAAATGCAGGCATGCCTCTCCGTTTGAATGCCATTGCATGGGCGTGCATAAATTAGCCACTGCGATTGCCTACGCAGCTTGAGTACTCACTGCGTGCGACGAGACTTGCAAATTCTGAAAGCGATCAGGCCGATGTATACGCAGGGCGTCTCTATGCTGGCTGAATGATGGCAGACATTACGCAGCTGCGAACGCAGTTGCGGTCCGTGATGAATCAGGCCCAGAGTGGTAAAAGGGCCATGCTCACAAGCTACAATTCTATAGGGAAGTTCCATTTTGATACTTTGGATATTGGTCGAAGCCAGATTGCAAAGATGTAAGATCCTTGGTGGGCTATAGGATCCAGTCACACAGCAATGTTAGATGGTTGTTTGAGTGTAGAAAGAGAACATATGTAAGTTTTGTGTGAACTTTGCAGAAGGAAGGTTATTTGGTAGATTAGAATTTACGTGGGTGGTTGCTTGGTTCAGGAATTTGATAAGCTTGCCTTAAGAGCTGTGTCTTTTCAGGCAACACTTAAAAGGCTTGTGGGCAGCAAGAAAGTCTTGTGTGAGGGCGGACATTCCACAGAGTGGGTGCAACCTGAAAACGGTCCCGTAACTAACACTGGGAGCAGGGAATGAGTGTGGGGGAGGTTGCATTGTCGTATATCTATAATAGGCGCAGTGTGTGCGGTATACATGGGCGCCGAGAGGGGGGGGAGCGGGTACAGTTTACCCGTGCCTGGGCTTGCTAGAGGGGCCCGGCGGGGCCTGGGTCCGGCGTCGCCCCCTTCCTCACAGCAGCTCAGCACACAGCTTGTGCTGGGCTGCAGTGTGAGACTGTTCGCGACTGCTGCAGCAGCAGGAGCAGTCTCCTATGGCTGTGGGGGCCAGTGATCACACTGATCGTGCCCCTCCCCCCTGCTTAGCGCCGGGCTGGGGAACTTACAGCACCCTCCTTCCTGGCGCACACGCGCTGCAAAAATGTTTTTTTTCTTTTCTTTTTTTCAAGGGGGGTTAGGCCACGCCCCCTCCTTTATCCTTTCCCGGACAAGCTCTCTACGGCCCTGCACATGGGCCAACATCGCACACCCTGCCCCCATTATTAAAACTTGCCTCTGTGGAGTCTCTTGTCGGAGTCGCAGAGCAGCGCAAATATGCGCAGTAAAGGTGCTCCGGAACCATAGTGCGGGCGCCATGTAACCGGAGACCTGTGCCTACCCAGCAGACTCTGGCTCTATGCCAGCGTCTACTGCACCACAGAGAGGAGGTGGCGCGCATGGAGTAGTCGCCTTTCTTAATGAGCCCCTGGGAGGTTGGGCTGGTGGGAGACGTATTTTGGTGTAGTCCTATACTGTAAATAAGCCAATGTATTTTTCATGGAATTTGTTAAAATACAGGCGAAACAGTATTATGGTCTGAGAGAGTGGAGCAGCAGTAGAACATTTGCAAGGAAAATAAGTCGAGGTGCTGCATTGAAATAGATAGTAGGAGTAATTAGGGGAAGACCAGTAAGGAGACTATTACAGTAGTCAATGCGGGAGATAATATGTGCATGAATTTGAATTTTTGCAGTGTCTTCTGTAAGATTTTTGCATATTCTGCATATGTTTCTTAAGCTGGGTACACACCATACGGCGGTGCAACCCAGCGATACAGCCCCTGATGTAACGAGTCATCGCGCGCGCCGTACACACTGCACAATCCAGTGTACGAAGGGTAAATGTATTGTTACATGCTGCATGTAACAGCGCCCTGTTGTTTATTGCATCATCCCATCTGCTGCACAGGCCAGCACATGGGACGATGCAATGAACGACAGATCGGGTGTACATACGGGTTGCGGTTAACATACCACTGCCTGGAATGCTGCCCGGCAGAATCCCGATGCTGGAAGCTCGACCAGGGACTAAAGATAGACGTCTAAATCCTGGCGCACCACTGGGGGGTGGTTAGGGTTAGGCACCCCCCAGAGAGGTTAGGGGTAGGTACCACTAAGGGAGGGTAAGGGGTGAGAGGGGAGGGTTAGGGTACTTACCAGCCCTATTTGGGATCTTCACTGTTAGGGCTTCCAGCGTCGGTATTTGGTCTGCCGGGAATCGATCCAGCAGCATAACATACTGATTCTGTACACACTATACAATGTGTACGATAGATCGTTCAGATTCACATCGGGATCAAATATCATATGATAAATCGTATAGTGTGCACTCAGCTTTAGATTTATGTAACAGGATTTGGATTCAGTGGGAGCAAAGTATAATTCTGCAGTAAGGATGACACCTGAGGGTAAATTTACTAAGAATTGTGTCTGACAGAGGACCTCATTCAGAGACACTTGCAAAATGCGAGCGCTCGCTCTGAATGAGGGCGGCCGCATCTATTTTCTGGGCTGACCTCCTGGCCGCTCGCTAGGCTGTGGGTAACAGCTTTAGTGAGCGGCCAGGTTGATGGTCGCGATGGTCAAGACCATCGCGACCATCGGGGCTTGCGACGAGACCCTTGTGGTAGGGTCTCGTCTGCCGCAAGCCCCAGTGAGCCCTGCCCCGCTTCGACTACAAAATGGTGCAAGCTGTCGATCACAATCGATAGCCGCCCCTTTTGTAGTAAGCCCCGGCGACCTTGCGAGCGGGTCTGAATGAGACCCTGAGTTTGAATTCTCGTGTGAATTTCCCCTGAATTTACATCTAAGTTTTAATAAAGGCAAACACGAGAGCAAAACATGATCCTGCACAGGAATAGACAGCCAAACATGCAAATAGAAGTTAATAGAACATCGAACCAACGCACAAGTACTCTCCATTGACAAGAATACATCTCACAAATTTACTAAGAATCATGTTTCAAAACACGATAGTACACAGCGCAGAATAGAAGAAAACAATAGAAGCGCCGTAGCACTGCACAGATCAATCAGATCTGTTCAGTGCTTTTGTGTATACACTGTGAGGAAAGTGTTAGAGAAATAACCAGCTCCGCACTTCTAAGTCAGCTCAGCTACTGAGAAAACTGCATGTGGTTCCCCCGATATTTCCAGTAACCAGCGCCTGGCTCAATCATCCGGGTAGTATTGTCATAGCATTGGGACACACATCATGTGGAGGCAGTATCCAACCTTGGTATTCCTCAGACAGTGGGGAATACCCCCAGAAAGGGTTCCCCCCTCCAAGGATACTCCAGGGCTGAGATGAAGCCGGGGCTATTCCCTGCACCTCTTGTGGTGGTGGGTGCAGGGTTAATGGATAAATAGTAATTAATATTGTTCTTTACAGTGGGACTACAGGTCCCAGCAAGCCTGCCCTGTACTTGGTGAATCACAAGTACCACCAAGTCTGGACAGTAAAGGCTCGGTGGCACCTGTATCCCCACTGTGAAGAAAATATTTTTATAAAGACAGTGCACAGACACCGAATATGTTAATCCTTTATTAACCACTCACACTACATACTTATCTACTTATTCTCCAGGTAGACATCTAGTGGAATGGGCAAAAAACAACAACTCCTGAACCAACAGACATGGAAGCACTGTACTGTATGTACATCATGTACTTTACAGCGCTTCCCGGAGAATGACAGGACCCACAAGGTTTCCTGCACCTTAGCACTGATTGGCTATGAGTCAGACCATTCTCAGCCGATCAGTGGCCACTGACATAGCAATCAAAGATGAAAAGGTAGAAAGACATGCAGTAACGTGGGGCAACACAGTTGGCGACAGACTGATGTTTGTTAGTTTAATCGTTTTCCAAGAGAAGTAGTATAGATAGAGCAGAGGACCTTGAAGTCAGCCTTGTGGTAATTCAACTGATAAAAGTGGAGAGGAGGTGGATCCAGAAAAATGAACACTGAGGGGAAATGTATCAAGCCTTCAAGAGAGATAAAGTGGAGAAATTGCCCTCAGCAACCAATCAGCTTCTGTCACTTTATAGACAATGAAAGCAGCCTGTGGCACTTCAGCTACTGTGGAACGATACCTCCCAGCATGCCCTGCCACAGTTTTGCTGTTAGGGCATGCTAAATCTGTAGCTGGGTATGCTGGGATGTGTAGTTCCACAGCAGCAGTAGTGCAACAAGTTGCCTATAACTGTAACAAACTGTGCTAGATAAATGATAGCTTGAAGCTGCCGGCAATTTTCCACTTTATCTTTCCCAAAGGTTTGATACAGCTCCCCCTGAAACAGTAATTTAATTAGGTAAAGAACCAAGATAAGACAGTGGCCTGAAGCCCTTTTGCAGGAGAAAAGGCCGGTCAAATGCAGAAGAGAGATCCAGCGGAAGTAGAAGTGTGTAATGGCCCTTAGATTTAGTAGTGATCAAATCAATCACCAGTAGAGATGAGTGGGTCTGGTTCTCTGAGAACCGGACTCACCCCGAACTTTGTGATCCGGGCCGGGATCAGAGTCCAGCTTGGGCTTTCCCGCCTAACTCGTGTCCCAAAACGAGGCAAAACTTCATCATCCTACTGTCGGATTCTTGTGGGTTTTGGATTGTATATAAGTCCCTCCCCACGGTGATCGGCGCTATTTGCTTGCTGAGTCCCAGACTGTCAGGGTGGGCTGTGTTGGCCAATACAAGGGTGTGCAGTGCTGGGCTGTATTGTCCAATACAGGGGTGTGCAATGCTGGGCTGTGTTGTCCAATACAAGGGTGCGCTGTTCTGGGCTGTGTTGTCCAATTCAAGGGTGTGCTGTGCTGGGCTGTTTTGTCCAATACAGGGTTGTGCTATGCTTGGCTATGTTGTCCAATACAGTGGTTCCCTGTCCTGGGCTGTGTTGTTCAATACAGAGGTGTTCTGTGCTCTGCCCAGGGGGCTGTGTTATTTACCATTGCTTTGCTAATCTAGGGGTGTTCTGTGCTGTCCATCAATGGGGTATTCTGTCCAGGGTTGTGCTGTCCATCTAGTGTGCTGTCCATCCAGTATGCTGTCCGTCCATGGTCTGTACCGTCCATGGTCTGTATATATATATATATATATATATAAAAAATTAACTTTTTTATAAATAATAAGTTAAAAAAAGTCAAAAATATATTGTTTTTGTGCTGTACCCCACTCTATGATGCTGTATGCCATACCCCCCCCCCCACCAGTGTATCCAAAACACTGTGACGCTTCTGGCCATATTGTGAGTGACGCTGTAGGTTCATCATACTGCAGTGTATAATTCATAAAGTATTGTGAGTGACGCTGTCGGTCAGTAGTACCGCAGTGTAATATTATTCATAGAAGTATTGTGACACTGTTGATCAGTAACACTGCAGTGTAATATATTCATAAAAAATATTGTGACACTGTAAGTGGAAACGCAGGGTAATATACAACACGTATTGTGACACAAAGTTGTAGCGCAGTGTATTCATAAAAAATTATTGTGACACTGTAGCTGGAAACACAGTGTAATATTCAAGACGTATTGTGACTGTAAGTGGTAGTGCAGTGTATTCCTAAAAAATATTGTGACACTGTAAATGTAAACGCAGTGTAATATTCAACACGTATTGTGACACTAAGTGGTAGCACAGTGTATTCACAAAAAATATTGTGACTAAGTGGAAATGCAGTGTATTATTCATAAAAAAATATTGTGACACTGTAAGTGGAAACGCAGTGTATTATTCATAAAAAATATTGTGACACTAAGTGGAAACGCAGTGTATTATTCATAAAAAATGTTGTGAGACTGTAAGTGGAAGCACAGTGTATTATTCATAAAAAAAATTATACTGCAGTGTAATATTTAAAATTAGTACAAATTGATGTGTGTGCTGTACCTCACTAAGTTCGTGTTTGTTGATATGGAGAACGATCAGTTAAGAGGAGAGCAGGATCCACATACTACTGCTTGAGCTGCTGCCAGTGCCATCAGTCATGACAATACTAGTCTGTCTACGTCATCTACTAAGGACAATGCCCAAGGGCATACAGGGCTTAAGTCAGAGTATCTAAAATCAAAGAAGCAATCTTTTACAGTGGTAAAGAATAAAACATCAAAGGGAAAGCTATCTGCAGAAAGACATAAAATTGGCAATATGCCTTTCACCACATGAAGTGGCAAGGAAATGCTAAGGCCTTGGCCTTCATTTATGACTGGTGGTTCTGCCTCTTATGAGGATTTAAGCACAAGTGAACATGTTGACATAGAGATCGAGGATGCTTCTGTGGAAGTGCACCAGGATGAGGAGGATATTTGTGTAGCTGATGCTAATAAGGATAATGATGATGTTGTTTGTGTAAATCAGGCATAAGTGGAATAAACAGTTGTTGCCCATGATAAGGAAAAGCCCATTGTCATGTCTGGGCATAAGACAAAAAAAATCCACCTCTTATGTGTAAAATTATTTCTACCCAAATTCGAACAACAATTATCAAGCCATCTGTGCCCTTTGTAAAGCCAGAGTAAGTAGAGGTACGGACCTTAAACATCTAGGAACATCCTCCCTGTTATGCCATCTGCAGCGCAACCATCCAAAAAGTTTTTGTAAAATTCAGAAACGTTGGCTAGAAAAGTAGCAACAA
Organism: Taudactylus pleione; assembly: GCA_031769625.1. Lineage (NCBI taxonomy): Eukaryota > Metazoa > Chordata > Amphibia > Anura > Myobatrachidae > Taudactylus > Taudactylus pleione. Next base: position 931,059 of record JAUIMM010000197.1, read on the forward strand.
GCAGTCCAGCGTCAGCTAGCTCCCTTCTCTCTGCTAGATCCAAGCACCTGCCATCTTCACCACCAACACCATCATCAACAATATCCTCAATCATGAAGCGGTTTGTTTGGGCCCCCAGAAGACAAGCCACTAATGGGCAGTTGACATTGCTGGCAATGATCTCTATGTGCACAATCTGGATTTACAGAGGCAAGATGTTGTCGCCATCATCATCCAATTCCCCAATATTAATTTGTCCCCGCTGTAATCCACCATTACAGCTGCCTCTCTAATTTTTGGACATAATTGGTGGTAAAGGTCTTCCTCGTGAAATTTGTAGTTCATTTTGATGAATATAATCTTTTCCACATTTTGTGGAAGTAGCCTCCCATGCAGATCGCTGACAAGGCTCCCGCCTGTGCTGAAAACTCTTTCGGAGTACACACTGGAGGGTGGGCAGCTCAAGTAAAGCAAAGCCAGTTTGTGCAAGGGCCTCCAAATTGCCTTTTTTTTACTGCTAGTAGTCAAACGGACTGTCTGACTTGCCTATTTGGACGCTATAATTAAAAATAGTCATCAACCATTCTTTGAATGGTGACCATATCAGATGAAGTCACGGTAGAGGTCTCATTAATTTAATTGTAGGCAATTCTTTTAGACCAGACCAGATGTCGAAACTTGGTTGTGTTGACTCATCTGCATCACTTTTGGGAAAGTTTTGTTTTTTCCTTGGCAGCCGCTCTTGCTGGAGAAACTGAAAGAGGAGTCATCGCTGCATCACGTGCCCCTTTAGCTGACAATTTGCTTACCAACAGGTCTTTGCATCTCTTAGATCTGTGTCCTTTGGGAATAAAGACACAACGTATGACTTAAACCTAGGATCCAGCACAGTCGCCAAAATGTATTGATCCGATTGGTAGGTCCTGACAACCCTTGGATCCTGGTGAAGCGAATAAAGGACTTGATCTACAAGTCCACCGTACTTTGCAGAATCGCTTAATTTCAGCTCCTTCAGTTCTCAGGTTGCTTTTCCAACAGTCTAATTAGGGGAATTATCTGACTCAAGCTGGCAGTATCTGAATTCATTTCACAGGTGACTACTTCGAAGGGTTTCAGCACATTGCACAACACAGAAAGTATTTTCCACTGAGCTTAAGAAGGGTGCATTCCCCCTCCTCTTCCTATGTCATAGTTCACTCTGTAGTGAAGTGGAATCTAGATGGGATTTGGTAGCGAGGACACAGGACTTCAATTAACTGTCTAAAACCCACTGCATTATTGGCGGATATGGGACGCACATCTAATACCATAGATGTTATGGCGTCAGTGATCCACTGTGCAACTTGGTGACTGCTGTCATACTTGCTCCCCCTTGCAAAGGATTGTTTAACAGTCAATTTTTTTTTTTTACTACTAGTATTCTTCCTGGTCCCCTTCTGGGACGAAAATCCACTCCCAGCAGCAGCAGGCATAGAGCTCAAGGATTCTTCTGGGGCAAGGACTGATGTGAATGATTTAAATATTTTTGTAAATGCCTCCCTTCCTCTCCTCCTTCATAAATTTGCTTCGGAATAAAAAAATTAAATAAAATTGACTACTAATCAAACCTTCCTTTCCCTGCCTTGAACTACTGTATGTATATACTCCAACTTCCTCGGGTCTCTTCCTATGGGGTCGTATAGTTTATTAAACTGTCATCCTGTCTACCACTGCAGTGCCACTTTGTGACATGTTGGAAGCTGAACTGCCACATGTTAGTGCCGCTCACTGCTGTCGCTTAGCTTAGTCAGCCAGCTAGCTCGATGCAACCGTTTGGTCTAAACTGGATGAAATCAATATTGTGAGCTGTGAAGTGGTCAAAACTGACTGGAAATGACAGGAATTAAATGTTATTGAGGTTAATAACACTGTAGGACCAAAAACAGGCCCAAATTATGTGATTTCAGCTGGGGTTTTTTTAGAAAAAATTCAGATTCAAAAACAAAACACGCAAGGGTGGTATTGTAAAACAAAATCTAGATCCAAAACCTTGAAGGAGATACATTTCCAAAACCAAAACACGGGGGTCGGCGCACATCCCTACTCGCCAGTGCAGTCTCTGATTGTGGAGTGTTGGGATGAAGGCAGGATTGAAGTGGATCCAATAGGTTGTCTGAATCTAGTGGAGGCAAGCCTGTCAAGAAGCTTAGAGGTCAAGCTTGCTGACTTGGGATACCAATCTGAAAGTATGTTTGGGGCAGATTTTTTTTTTTTCGGAATAGGAGTAATCACTGTGTCCGTGAATAATGATTGAAAGATACAAGTAGAGAGAGCGCGAGAGATTACATGTTTTAATTCAGGTTGGGATGAATATTGGAGATTGAGATGGACTGATTTGTGAGGGTATAGGATCAAGAGTAGAATTAGTGGAGTAGGAAGAGAGTTTCTGGGGTCAAGCAAAGAGATGGTACCAAAGGGTTCAGGGAAACAGTTAACCTGGTTGCTAATGCCATTTCATGCTGGTTCTTGGCTTTATTGTTCTTGAAGTAAAAAGAAAGAACAAGAATTTTGTGTGGGAGAGGCAAAAAAGTTTTAATTGTATTAAAAATGTGTTTATGGTAAGAACCCTGAGAAGAGCTAAGAGAGAAGTGTGTTTGTTTGACAGTGTCCAGAGAATGTCATTAGAAGTGGTTGATAGTGTTGGAAATTGTGTGTGCAGGTGTTATATAGGCACACACTGGCCGATGGGCTGTTCAAACTATGAACAGCCCAGTTACTTAACCAGTGGTTTTGGTTTATTGAAGTATAGCCGGTACAGCCGTACTCACTGTTACATGCACACTGGTAATGGAGTAGAGCGGGGTTCTATATAGCTCACCAGCCAGTGAGTGTAAGCTGCAAATGGGTAGCGGTGCAGGGATGCTGGAAAAGCTTTATGCAGGTATACACTAGGCTCTCTCATGAGTTAAGCAGGAGACTTATGTCTCCCACCATGTCACTCTTACACATTAAACACAAGATGGCCCCTGCACATGCTCAGAATTGAGCTTGGTGGCCATCTTGGGAGCTGTAGCTTCCTCCTCTTTCAACAACCCCCTTCCCACTCGCTACAAGCTGCTCCGTGTTACACAAACATCTAATTTCAGCTTTTTTGTAGCAACCTGTAAAATATGTTATGTTCATTCACTGACAGAATTGACCATAACAACAGTCTCCTGACTTGCAATCTTTGGACTGCTGTCACTGTCACAATTCTTTATACTTTTCACTCTTAAGCAGCCCATACACGGTGCGATTATGCAGCCAATCCGACTGATTGGTGCGAGTTGGCTGCAATATCGCACCGTGTATGGGCCTGATGTCGTACAAGGCGCGCTCCCGTAGGGTCGTACATCGCATCTCCTGATCGTACTGCAATACCGGTCGATCAGGGAGCGCGATGTGCGATCCCATGCAGTGCTATGCTGCTGAGGCGGGGGGGAGCCGGCATATCGTGCGGTCGGCCACCTGATCGCACTGGTTGTGGGGACCGCCCGATATGTCGGACATCTGATCCCCTGTTGCCTTGCACGGTGCTATCGCTCCGTGTATGGGAAGCATTACGGTTTTTAAATCTTGCAAAGTCTCTTTTAGAAATCTCATCTTGGATTTCTATTCACACCAATCAGACTTTGGTTTTGGCTTATGAATATCTTGAGACTCACTGAATGCAAGGTTTGCAAATTACTCATCATACCTCTTAGGTAATTTGCTGATATTTGGTTTTGTAGAAGACCTCCTCTATGGTTGAACTTCAACTCTGAAAGTCTCGGACACATCTTCAGCTACTAGTATGTCCAGTGACACATGACTGCTTTGCATATCAGCTTCCAACTTTTCTTCAGTTTGTAGTTCCTGAAAAGTAAAATCTTGTGACTTAAGCTTTCTGGCATTTGGATCCCACAATCTGTAACCTTTGTTCTCATGGCAATAGCCAAGCTTCATGCCGATTATTGACTTTGAATCTAGCTATCATCTTTTCTCCTTTGGTATATGCACATAGGGCCTGATTCAGAGCCGGACGCGAATGCATCACAGTGTGCGAAGACTCCACAACAATCGGGACTGCGATCACAGTGACTATGCAGACCCATCGCAGAGTGATTGACAGGAAGTGACCGTTTGGGGGGGTGGTGACGGGGGGAAGGTCGGCGAAATGCAGGCGTTCAAGTGCGTTTAAATGCCGTTACACGGGTGTGAATTAATTAGCCACTGCAATGCCATACGCAGCTTGGGCTTTCACTGCTTGCGAGGAGGTTAGCAATATTTTAGTGTGCCTGAAGTTCCGATGGTACTCGATGCTACCGATGGTTTCGCTGTCTTGCTAAATCTTACGGATGTGTGTGAGGTAAAGGGGATGTCCTCATGTTAGGCTACGTATGGCATTGCAATTGCAATCATTAGCATATCTTTGCAGTGAGACTGCATGCAACAATCGCTAATGCGATTGCAATAGAGATCCTTGCTGAATCAGGCCCTATGGACGTACAATTGCTGACATCTTGTCCTGTAGTTATGACAGTCCCTCTTCTGTTTCTCACATTGCAATTTCCTTTAGTGAATTGAACTCTATGGCCTCTCTGCTCTAGGATACGAATGGTGATAAAATTTGTTGCCATTTCTGGTACATAAAGCACATCTTGGATCTTCTATGACTTTGTTCTTGTTCCAATTTGTAAGCAAACTTTAATTGTCCCAACTTTAGTTGCTGTAAGGACTTGATTGCCAATTAATTTGATAGTGATAGGGTAACATTTGATTAACTTAGTGAACTGTTCCTCTTTGCTGCTGAAATGCCTTCTTGCACCTGAATCCTTATACTAAATTTCTGCTGTTGAATTTCTTGCTTTGTATAGGATTCACATTCTTTTGCTTGCTCTCAATTGCTTTGTGATCTATCTTTTGACAATTGTAACACTTGAAGTAAAATTTTCTAAATGTTTCACCTTTTGTATATTCAGTTGTCTCAGCACTCAAATCACAGGTCACATTCTTAAAACGGCAACGACTGTGTCTGTTGTTAACTTTGCTGTGTTTGCCTCCATCGCTACAACCAGGAAGTCAAACTCTGCTACAGCAGTGCTGCAGAACCTGATGCCAATCTCTTCATCATCCACTTGCCCTCCAACAGACGTTAGTTGCTGAGAGACAGACATCATATTATCTATGCAATTAATCATACTTCTCATTTATTCAATTTGGTGTCATCTTGATACGATGCTTGCATTGCTGTCCATGTGTCTTTTGCGGACTCTTTCCCATATAATACACTGAAGTGTCAAAAGTCCTGGGATAGATGCCTAGTATCGTGTAAGAACCCCTCTAGCCTGGCGAAGTGCAGCAACTCGAGGTGGCATTGATTCCACAAGTTGATAGAAGACCTCCGGTGAGCTGTTGACCCATGTCATCTTGGTAGCTTCCCACAGCTTCCTGATATTTGTAGATGCAGCATCTTGGGTGCAAATGGACCTCTCCACCACATCTCATAAATGCTTGATTGGGTTCATGTTGGGCAAATGTGGTGGCCACACCATTCGTCGGTACTCTTCAGTATGCTCCTCAAACCAGTTCTGGACAACCGATGACACAGTGCATTTTCCTGCTGGAATATTCCATCTTTGTGAAGGGTACAGTATATGAAGTCCATGAACTGCTGCAAATGGTCATCAAGCAATGCAACGTAGCGGTTACCGGTCATTGACATGTGCAGGCAAACCAGCGGACCCAACCCATGCCACATGAACACACCCCACACCCGAACCCTATCATCAGCCTGAAACAACTGGAACCACTGGTCCATGCCACATGTTGCCAGTACTCCTGGGATCAATTGGCGACATCACTAGCCCAGGTAAGGCACTGTTTATGGTGTTGTAGTGTTAACAGGGACACTCTGGTGGGTCTTAAGCCCCCATATCACATGGAAGCTAAAGAACACTGCACTGACCCGCTGGATATGCGTCTGGTACCTCCTGCATTGAATTTGGATGTAATTTGAGCCAGTGTCGCTTGCCTGTTACCACAGAAAATTCTGTCCAGATGCTACTGGTCACAATCATTGAGCCCCCAGCGGTCGGCTACTGTGCTGTCCATGGTAGGTGGTAATGCCTTCCATGAGGTATTCCCTGTACACATGTGACACCGTAGATCGAGGAATGTTCAATAACCGCACAACTTCAGAAATAGAATGTCCCATTCATCGGGCACTCACTATCATGCCCCGTTCGAACTCCAATAATTCACGTCACTTTGCCATAAGCAGCCTAGCCAGTGTTCAAACTGACTCACAAGATATCCGGTTACAACTGTTGCAGGTCTGGGAATTTCAAAGACGTCACAGTGCGGTGACGCCACCTACAATTACCTTTATGTACTGCTATCCCATTACTTTTGGCACTTCAGTGTAGAGAGTACACATGTTGCTCTATACTTATGGTCCCCGTGACTTTCTTTATATCATCTAGTCTTGAATCTGCATCTGGTTAACAGTGACCTTCCACAACCTTTCATGCTTTTATTGCATTTTAATAGCAAACTTCCATCATTTTCTGCACCTTTGAGCCTGATGACCTCATTATGGATGTAGCTCATGTTATGCTTCTTACAGACATAACTGTACAGATTCTTTACTTTAATCAGCATCATTGTTGCTACACTCTGCTGGGAACACTCTGTGCTGTCTTCAGTCTGTGTTCCTATACAACCTGCACTAGACATGTGCCTAAAATGGCATCTGTGTGTTGCTCTGGGCCTCCTAATAGCTTCTATGTCTGGGGACACACCAGTGGACACAGCCCAGTTACTTAACCAGTGTTGTTGGTTTATTGTAGTAGTAGGTACAACTGAACTGACTTTATGCTGGTATACCCAGGGGTCGCTCACAAGCGGTCTTCCGCTATGTCACTCTGACATAGTAAAAACATGATGGCCCCCGCACATGCTCAGTAGTGAGTTGGGCAGCCATCTTGAGACAGAGCATGAAGCCTCCCTGGAGAACATAATGTTCACTCTACCTTTTACATCGGGCACCGCACCAATAAAGAAAGAAGGCACATCTGCACAGGCCCGGAAAGGTGGTGTGACCTCTCTATGGGGCGTGCCCAGCACCACAGAGGTGCTTGGCTAAACCCTAAGCACTCCCCGCACTGTGAACAGGTGCCGTGTACATGAATCTATTCACCCTCTGATTAGTGATCCCCACAGGTATCGGGCTGTGATCAGCGGGGTGCCGGAGCACCTCCATAAGGGCACATTTTAGTATTTTAAAATTGGGTAGGGCGCTGTCTTCCCACTGAAACAGCCTAGCGAGAACGTTAAGAACAGGAAGACTGGGGTCTGTGCAGTAGCGCACACTCCTCTTTCAACAGACATATATATGAGGAAGTCATAGAGCATATCTGTAATATGCACACAAACATTTAAGTGTTCAACACAAAGAGCAAATGCACAGTAGCCTTTAGCATGACAGTCTGGTGTTATGTTACTACCTCAGTATGCATACTGTACCTCTCAACATTTCAAATGATAAGATCAGGACAGGGTGCATGGGCTGGTGGGTCTCTCTGTGTGAACGATATATAAATAAGATATTCCTCTGCCTTTATAAATGATGATTATACTGGGTACACCCCTTTCACTACCATTCTGCATCCTACTCATTTGGGTTAAGTAACATTATAAAGTTGCTGTATGTCTGTCTTTAGCAATCATGACTTGACTTCTGCGCACCACAAGGTGACGATAGAAGTAGGATTAAGTCAAGTCTTGTTACTCAAGGGTGTCACCATGTAAACTCTTATTGGGGTTGGCTGGATATATTACATGATGTTTATACCTCATTTCATTCCTCATTTTCTGCTCAGCTAGAGGATTTGTTAAAAACAAAAAGTGCCCTTTAGCAGCATTCATTGAAGTCCAGGGTGTAAGACTACATCTTGTTAGATCGAAAATCTGTTAGGAGCTTCTCCTTTAGTCCCTGAATTTGAACCAACAGTACTTCTTTAAAAGGATGCCTCTGGGCAGGGCCGAAACTAAGATTTTTGTCACCCGGGGCACGACAGTAATTTGGCGACCCCCCCACCCCTCGGTTGTACAACGCTATTCCGCATGCAGTGCCCTGACCAGCACACCAGCCTGGGTTATGCACACAGTGCAGATCTGTCATACTCACACTAAGCTGTCTCTGGTCTGTGTGACAGGATTGGATATGAAATCCCGGCTGTCGGGGTGCCGCTGGTCAGAATTCCGACACCCATAGGAAACAATGGTAAATACTTTTCTAACCTCTAACCCTCCCTCCCCGGTGCCTAACCCTAACCTCCTAAACCTAACCTCCCCTCCCCGGTGCCCATCCCTAACCTCCTAAACCTAACCTCCCCCTCCCCGGTGCCTAAACCTAACCTTCCCCACTAGTGTCTAAACCTAACCGCCCCCTCCCAACACCCTACTCCTAACACTACCTACCGGGTGCATAACCCTCCCCTTAATGCCTAACCCTAACCCCGCTACCTAACCCTAACCTCCCCCCAATACCCTGATCCTTACCTTCGGGATGCTGGCGGTCGGGATACTGGTACCAGGATCCCGACCTGTCCTCTGACCGCCGGGATGTCGACTGCATCCCGTGTGACATTGGGGTAATAAGCTATGGGACTTGGCACGAGTGACTGCTGACATGCTGGGTAGGAGATGGACAGTACAGTACTTGCACAGGAGCTGCTCACAGGAATTGCACACAAGTGTTGAACAGGAGCTAGACAGTAGCAACAGGACATGAGTGGCACACAGGAATTACACATACTGTAGGAGTTGTACAGTCAGTGTTGCACATGAATGCAGCAGGACAGGCAACTTTATAACTTTATTGAATGCAGAGCAGGCAAGTGCCACCTTGCCTACAGGCTGCGTCTATCAGGAGTCAGGACTGACGGAGGGAAGAGCAGTACGTCATCCGGCTGGAATGCTCAAAGCCAGTGAAAACTGCCTGGGCTGGGCGTAGCTGCGGCTGCAGTTAGCGCAGTGGATGTTCCGGCACACGGGAGGGAGCAGTAAAAGTGTAACTACAAATCCTATGCCACTCCTGTTTCTTACGGGTGCCTCAGGCTGCCTAACAGCTGACTGCCTGACTGTGTTTCCCGGCTTGCGCCCGCAGCTCTCCCCGTGACTGACCTCTGCTCTGGAGCTGGCCCTGCATTGCCCCTCAAATCCGTCGCCCGGGACACATGCCCCACCTGGCCCCCCCTAGTTGCAGCCCAGGTCTGGGTGTGGGGCTGTCTTGTGTCAGGGCTTTGAGGGGTTATGATATCCAGTCATGACTTTTAGACTCTGAGAGATACTGAATGTGTGGTTTGAAGGAGAGGGAGGTGTCAAGGATAACTCCAAGACAGCGCACTTGGGGGCTAAACTTAATAGATGATGAAATTGTGGGAAGTGAGGTTATGCGGGAGGGTGGGAAGATGATCAGCTTAGTCTTAGACATGTTAATTTTTCCAGGATCAGGCCCTTTCTCACCCTGAAGGCAACTAAGAGCCTCATCCACTCACTGGTCATCTCCAGATTGGACTATTGTAACCTCCTCTTATCTGGCCTCCCTGACGCCCACCTCTCTCCACTCCAATCTGTCCTCAAAGCTGCTGCTCGGCTCATCTTCCTCTCCAAACATTCTACATCCGCTTCCCCTCACCTTTAAGCCCTACACTGGCTCTTCTTCCCCTTCAGAACCCAATTAAAGGTTCTTACACTCACGTACAAAGCCCCTCACCCAATCCTCTCCCATTTACATCTGTAAACTACTCTCACTTCACACTCTTGCCTGCCCAATTCGCTCAACAAGTGCATGCCGCCTCTATAGCCAACTGATTACTTCTTCCCATTCCCACCTCCCAAGATTTTGCCCATGCTGCTCCCGACCTCTGGAACTCTCACCCTCTCCCTATCAGACTCTCCACCTCTCTACAAATTTTCAAATGAGCTCTCAAGACCCACTACTTCATGACAGCCTTCCAGCTCTGATCCTAACCTACTGCCCCATGCTTTTTCCTCACTGCCTACCCCATCTGTGTCACCCATGTCTGTATGCCCCTCCCCTTTAGAAAGTAAGCTCTCACGAGCAGGACCTTCGTCCCTCATGTGCTTCTCCTTCTCTTACTCATACGATCATCTCCAAGCTCTCCTCAAGGGTACCGAACACTTGGTTGGTGACGCCCTGCTGCTTTTGAGTGTTATAATTGCTATTGCGGCAATTTTTATAAACTTATGTCCTTGTCCTGCATTGTTTTGTACTGTAAGTCACTATTTTCTTGTTTCCTCATTTGTTTATGTACTTTGTGAGGCACTGGGGAACCGTTTTTTGGGGCCCCATATAAATAGAGGATAATAATTTAATTGATAATGTCCCTTTGATGTCTTGCATTTATTAAGACAAAGATGACCAGTAAGTTAGAAAACTAATAGAACGGAACAAATATAATTCTTTGATGTTCGAAAAATTACTTTATTGACAGACTAATGAAATAATTTATTTTATATTTTTTTTTACTATTGCTGACTTGCATACAGGGATGTAATTAGACTTTGCGATCTATGCTGCTGTTCAGGGTGCAAGGCAGTGGGGGGAGGGGGTGACTCCATTGCTGCCCCGGTGGCACCTGTATTTGGCTTTCTGGGTGGCATTATGGAGAGCCCACTCTTCATAACATGTGCGTTGGGGCTGAACCAGGGCATATTAGTGCATTACATTTGTATTTCCACCAGGGCCCACATTCCCACAGATGGTCACACAAAGCATCTGTGTGGAGGGACTTTGCAGATGCACACAGAGGTTAACTAGAATTAACATCCAGCAATTTAAAAAAAAGTATAATAGGGATAAAAAGTATGCAGCCCATGGTCTGCCCAAACCACACCTATATCTGCTCAAAGTCCAATCACGTCCACATGATTTCCGATATGCCAAAAATAGGGATAAAATGATGCCTATGGGCTGCTTAAACCATTATCCTTTCCAGATGATTTCCTATAGGTCACTACCCTTTTGCGGTTCATGAATTGAGACAATCCCAGCACTTTTGCTGACATGCATATCCTGGCACTTTCAGATACAATATCTCTTATATTAATATTATTTATTTATTACTTACTTTACATAGCGCACACATATTCCGCAGCACTTTTCTATCGTAAACTGCTTTTGCGGTCAGTCCTTGGAAGACCGACGTTTTCAGAGGATCACCGAATTAAGTGGCGTGGCCAGATATTGTGAGGGTACCACAGTAGATGTATGAGATCTGCTACAGTCCCTCTGTTATTCTTTGCACAGCAGACCACATTGCTTTCTATTGGAACTGCGAAAGTGTCTAATTCACCAAACTCTGAAAAAACGTTCTTGTACAAGGCTTGGCCTCAGGAGCGGTGTTCGTTTCCGTGGCCAAGTTCCTAAATACTAAGCTTTTTGGACATGGATTAATCTGTTGGCTGCAATATCACAATATTTTTTCAATGGCCGCACATTAGGCAATCTGGGTCCGTACCCCGCGTTAGCAGTCACTGTCTACTCATCACCAGCACGGGCTCTTGTTGGAGCTCGTTTCCCAACAAGAGACCTTTTGATAAATGACACACAAACATAATTTTTTTTATAACCACGTTACTTGGCAACAAGATATGATATTTATGGGGTGACATTTTATTATATCACTAAATCCGCCCCTTTCTCAGTTGTGTTCACAGTGTGTACGTAAGCTGTACTTCAGCTGTACCGAAGTTACTGGAAGCGGTTACACATTCTATTAATAATGGTGTCTACAGCGCATTTCCTGCCCCCTTGTTCAGCCAGAAATGGCTCTCCATGTACAGTAAGCTTTATGGAACCTCCAGCGGCTATAAAGTTCGGGAAAAACTAGTCCTTGTAATCTTCCTAGATCTGCACCTATGGAAAACAAAGTTCAGCTGATGATATATGCACTGTTGCTGTGCTGCCTTTCTGCTGATGACAAGATTTATATTGGGTTCCAGGTGTCCAAAAACTGAAGGTAATGACATTGACATTCCTGGTATCCACTGCCAACTGGCCGGCTTTTCGATGGGAACAGAGAACTTTGAGTCTCCTAGATGTTTTGCCTGGCATCGGTTCCTTGTAAATTGTGCTGCTGGGAGTTTGTCTTAGTGAAAACCATGTCAGATTTTGGTATTGAGACTTTAAAGTGGGATAATAAAACATGTTAACAGTTATTAAAGAGTTATACTGCTCAAAATATGCTTAAGGAGGATTTTTTATTTATTTTGCATGGGAACTTGTACTAGGTAAAGAGCAACAAATGTATTTCTGATCTTTGCGTAGTTGGTGAGAATTTGATGTCTTAATTTTAGCAGAGGGTTTCAGTAATATTTTCTAGAGCAACAAGCTTTCCATGTTGTTGGGCAATGCATACTGTAGTTGGCATTTATGTCTCTCTTTCCAGGACAGTCCAATGTTTTATCGCATGCCAGACCTCCTCCTGCATATACAGATGTGTCCTCTTACATCTATCCTCGATACGCCACGCAGCGCGACATGCCTGGCGTGAGTGAGCTGCTAGGTCCTGTGCAACTCAGCTAGCATCGGGCGTCTTTTTTTTTTTTTTACAAAAATGTGTCTAAGTCACAACACGATGCGACTAGGACGCACCAGGAGACTGTGCTGATTAATGTGATATGTGACGCTTGTACATCTGTGTGCGACTGAGTCTGTAAACGGAACTTGGCGTGGGAAAAAGCTGCGGCCGCTGCATCGCAGCACCTTTGTATGCAGATTCAGGGACTCAAGCAGATATACAATATGGAATTAGCACAGTCTCCTTGTGCCTCATAGTCATGTCTCATTGCGGCTTAGATGCATTTCCATAACAAAAAAGGACGCAAAACAGACGCTGGCGCTAACTGAGTCTCTCGGAATCTGGCGCTGAGACGGGCTGTTTTGGCGCGACTGCGACTGTGTGAGGATACATCTTTGCGAAATCACTCCACGAATATATTCAGACAACCGCAGCAAAGCAGCAACATTTCAAGATCTATATGTTTTTTGATATATATCATACATGGGCTGGATATGAAATACCGGCATTTGGGGTGCCAACTGTCAATATACCGACAGCAGCATCCCATTGCTCAGTATCCTGACAGGGGTCCGGTAAGTACGGTAATGCTCCCCCCTTCTTCCCCTAATTCTAACCCTCTGTTCCTACATTCCAATCCTCCCCGCACCCTAACCCTTACCCTCCCTGTTAGAGCCTAAACCTAACCTTCGCCCCTTGGTGCCTGAACCTAACACACCCCCCCCCCCCCCCAGTGGTGCCTATCCCTAACCCACCACCGGGTGTGCCTAACCCTAACCTACTCCCTCTGTAGCCTAACCCTCCCTGTGATGCCTAACCCTAACCCACCACCGGGTGTGCCTAACCCTAACCTCCTCCCTCCGTAGCCTAATCCTAACCCTCCCTGTGATGCCTAAACCTAACCCTCCTCCCCCCCCCCTCTCCTCCAGGCCCTGCTATACTTACGATCGGGGCGCCGGCTGTCGGGACTCTGGCATCAGCATCTCCACTACTGTCTGGATTCCGGAGCTGGTCTTCTGCCCGGCAGTGGGGATTCCGACACCAGGATTTCGAGAGCCAGTATCCTGGCTGTAGGCACTGAGCATCTTTATTGTGTCTTCCACACTGGAATGTGTGTCTTAGTCGCAACATGATTCAGCAAAACCACGAGACTGCACTGATTAATTTGATATGCGACACTTGTATATCTGTGTGCGACTGAGTCTGTATCTGTATATGCAGTGCTATGATGCAGCGGCCATGGATTTTTCTTACGCCAAGTTCCGTTGTACAGTTTTAAACTCCGTTGCGCACAGTTATACAAGTGTCGCATGTCAAATTATTCAGTGCAGACTTGTGAAGCGTTTTCCAAGACGCACATTCCAATTGGAAAAGACATAAAAGAGACGCTACAGTGTGTGGCACAGCTCACTTGCTCCAGCCATATTGAGGCTAAGGGCCTGATTCAGACCCACTCGCGAGCGGCTGTCCGCTCGCAAGTGGGTCAATGGTGTGCACTGCGCATGCGCACGACGGAGGGAGCTCCGTCATGCGCGAGACGCGACGAGCGAAGGACTTTCCTTCGCTCGTTGTGTCTGATCAAAGGGGGCGTGCTGTCGATGATTGACAGCACGCCCCCTTTGGTGGGCGTGCCGGGGGCGTGCCTGCCAGACGGAGACGTTCCCAAGGGAACGCCTACCGTCAGAAGCCGGCCCCACTGACATCACTAGTGATGTCAGTGGGAGTGATTTTGGCTCTGATAGAGCCAAAATCACTCCTTGCCTTGCGGTTGAGAAACTCAACCGCAGGCTTCTGCTCGCACTGGCGATGGTCGCGATGGTCAAGACCATCGCGACCATCATCCTGCACGCTCGTATAGGCTGTGGGTGGTGACCCACAGCTATACGAGCGTCCTGGAGGACGCTCCATATTTATGGAGGTGGGCCCTGATTCAGAGCGAGCGCTCTGGTCAGAGCGTCCGGCTCTGAATCAGGGCCTCAGTGTTTGAGTGCACATCTGTAATGAAGCCAACCAGAAATTGAGGAAGAAACTTCATTTGTGCCTTCAATACAATGTTACCACCCAACCTAAGCTGACCATATTTTAACAAACTGCGATATTTGTTATTGCCACTTATTGCATGCATAGAAAAATTGCAATTGTTGCAACTCATTAATATAATGTTTTAGAGGAAGTTGGGCTGTACTCAGCTGCCTCAGTGATAGTGGTCCTGGGCTGTTAGCGTGAACTCTCTGGCGATATACTGTACACATAAGTCATCCCGAGATGACAATAACAGAACACGTAAAAGTACCATTGTCAGGCTTGTTAAATAGTCTTCCTCCTGGGAGAGCTCCTGCAGGAGATACCTTGTGAATCTGATCGCCAACGTAAACCCAATGAAGTATGGGATGAAGTCCAATCACTGACGATAACACCAGTTGTTACTAGCACAATGGCTTTTTACACTTTTTGATAAATAAGCCCCAATTGATAAACCCCAATGTTCTAACTTCTCGTCTGGGTAAGAATTACAATACAAACAAGTTAAGAAGATAGCTGTGTATAGGGATTGTAGTACACCAAAGTACTCTTAGGCATGACCATGTGTGAGATGATTACCTGCAAAGTGGCCATTTCTGTAACCATTGTGATGGAGAAGGGAGACCATATTGCTCATTTCGCCACATACAAATGCTTGATGCAATTAGTATAGTTGTACAGAGGCCTGTTCCAACCCATCAATCATTAGTTTTGGTCACTGCACCTTCATAGAAGGTACTGTGAACGTAAAAAACATTGTCAACGTGCACAGTGTCGACATTGTGAGCAAAATTACTTTTGGCAGCACAGATCATTTTACACCACAAGCATGCCAGGGTCATATTCAGATGCGTGACTAAATGTATGGGAGCCCCATAGCAACATTTCTAAAGGGCCCCCAGAGGTCTAGCTATGCCCAAAACCCTGTCTTTAATCCACCTCCACCCTGCCCCGCAGCCCTACTCGCCTCCTGACCCCGGCATGCCGCTCCGTCTCTCCTCACTGAAGCTGGGAGGAGATGTGGCCGTGGTCCGGGGATGTCCTAATAGGCTCAGCACAGCCACGCCTCCTCCCAGCATCTCTTAGTGAGAGACGTATCAGAGGAGGGCGGCCCGCAGCGCTGATGATCCCTGCAGCAAACTACTTCCTAGTCACAGGCTGAAGTGTGTTTGCAACTAAAAAGCAGTTTTCAGAAGGGATCATCAGCGGCTTCTCTCCTTGCCGCTGAGGTGAGCTGCACCCACAGTAGTTATGCCCCTTATCATATTGAAGACAAGTCCTGTGTAGAACATTGCATTGTGTGCTTTAAACATTTGTATAGATATTGGTAATACAGAGATCTAGCCATGGACCAACTTTGTTTTTTTATTTTCTGAAGTAGGAATGCTGAATGCGCTTATTGCATTATAAAAGCTCTGAGATTTGCATTAGACAATGGTTACAGCCTCAGTGTCAGCTCCTGTATACGACCTTGTTCAGGGAACCCCTTCTTTGGCTCCCAATCAATACAAAACTTGACGACGGGTTCGGGTGGGCAGGGCAGCCTCCCTTGAAAAAATGTTGTGCCCAGATTTGTGTAAAAGAGCAATTTAAAAGTACAAAGAAAATCCTGAATGATTAACAAAAAAAAAGATTAAACAGATAATAAGGTAAGACTAAAACAAAGTCCATCGATGTTGACCATAAGCCTCCACGTTTATGTCTGTGTTGTGAGATTCCTTCCTTACAGATCCCGGGGTAAATCTTTCATTGTATGCCTTTTTTTTAAAAAAAAAGCCTTGCATCTATAGGACCGTCTGTAAACGTTTAATGTATACAGTTTGTATTCTCCTGACGTGCATTAAACACTCATGTAGCTTGGGGGGACTATTGCGCTTAAATACTTCTAGAGAACTTGATGCAAATCGCCTTCACAATATTTGCTTCATGTATTTCTTTCAAGCGCTTGACTGGACCATTTTGTTTCATGTTCTTCTATCACCTTCAACAACGTCTGATCAACATAAACAGTCCTCTTTCTCTCTCAAGAAATTCCTAGTCTTATTCAGGGGCTGAAATGTGACAGCAGCTTGTAGAACAAGTTTGCATTACGGTTTTATATTTACTTACTATAGATATCGACTGAATAATATTAACTGGTTACAGCTCTTGTGTTTGGGAACTGTTTACTCCCGTTGACTTCGGCAAATATTTTATCTTGCCCAGATATTGTCATGTATACAGTGGTGAGAAAGCACCGAGTGAATACATTACTAGGAAGACTACAGAAGACATCACTTTCCGGAGTAATTCCCAAAGGGATGTTTTCCTATTAAAGAATTATTGCATAGTGCTTTAATGCACAAACCCACGCACCACCAAGCAATATAAGAAATTCTGTTCATTTTTGCCGGACAAAACAGATTTGACTGTGGCAAAATGACAAGTTATCATGTGTCAGATCAGGGTCCCAATATTCCTGTTTTACCCCCCCCCCCCAACACCCAAAAAAAAATAAAATATTTCATTAATTGACAGAAAGATGAGCCTTCCCGTGTTACAATAAAAAATATACATATATAAAAGTGTGTTTAAAAAGTATTTCTATACCGGTATTATTATTATTTTTTTTTCATTATTTCTTCTATTTACCTTTTTCTTTTTCTTTTTTTTTTTTATGCCGTCTTGGAGATCTGTGTATTAAAATAAAATATTGAAAGTAATAAATTGTAGCTCTTTGTGGTGTCATAAAATTTGCCTTTTGGACTTGACAACAATGAAATATCATCTTATATTTCAAGATAGCATTAGTGTAGTGTTCCTATGCTGAAAATAATTGCTCTACTACAGTATATTCCAGTACATTTATAAATGTGCTACATTCCAAGTTTAAATGTATTACACAACTGGGTATTCTATTGTGAGGTGCATACACAGTGATTATTACTTTGCTTTTAACCTTTTGTTAGAGATCCCTTTTAAAATTTCAACAAATTGTCGTATTCATTTAGTGAGATTTCAAATTACATGTTTTGGCTTTTAAGCGCAGCAAGGTTTGAGTTGATCTCATTATGGGGGTATTTGTCAAAGCTTGGAGAGAGATAAAGTTGTGAGTGATAAAGTACCAACCATTCATCTCCTAACTTTTGTTTTTCAAACACAGCCTGTGACATGTAAGTTGGAAGCTGATTGGTTGGCGCTTTCTCTTACAATTTTCTCTTCTCCAAGCTTTTATAAACACTCCTGGTATGTGATAAAGTTGCTCATGTAAACTACTTACAGTGGACTCAGCAGCAATATCTTCTGCCCGCTTTTTGGTTTTAAAGTTAGGGAAAGACTTAAAAATAAAATTCAATTGTTTTTAGCGGCCCATCAGTTGGATAGGATGACCCCGGCAAAATATAGTGTCCCCCCTGACTTACGTCCTCCCACTTCCTTTATCTGCCAGCATCCTCTCTTTAAATATCTCAATGTACTCAGCTTAGTGACCACATATTGTAAGTCTTTCCCCGCCATTCACAAACAGGTGTGAATTACCCAGAGGAGGCTATTGGGAGTAGGGAAAGTAAATAACCTCTCAGTAGTAATATGATTTGGGCTATGTACATATTGCTTGTGCTATAATTAGAGATGTGCGCTGATTCGTGTGTTTTGGATCTGGATTCAACTTTGTGTTTTGGTTTTGCAATACCACGCTCCAGTGTTTTGGATCTGTTTTTTTTGTTTGTTTTTTGTTTTTTTAATTGATAAAATGTTTTTGAAAACAGCTAAATTTATGTCATTTTTGTAATCCAAAATTCGGATTTAAAATCCAAATTCCGAACCGCAGGAAGATCAAAACCGCGACACGGATCTATCCAGATCTCCTAAGGAGATCAGAGCCACACGACTCTGATCTGTCCAAATTCACGAAGTTCGGGTGGATTCGGATTTCTGGGGAACCTCACCTCAGCTCACATCTAGTTATAATGGGGAGGGGTGATGTCGAGGAAGTCATGGGATCATGCCAAGACAATTTCAAGTTCTTAGTAATTATTTCTTATTTTTTAACCCTCAATAGTAACCTGGCATTTGCATTGTGATGTTGCAATATCATGATACAAGAGACCTATCGTGGCACATGAAAGCGCCGCAAGTGCGGATTGCTGCAGCCGGCAGATTCACTTCCTTATGCTAATGCAAATATCGTCCCGTCTTCATGCATATGTATGGTCATACCGCCCACTGTTTTGCCGTCCTCAGTCGTCATCATTAGTATCTGCACTTACACCAGCTGGATGCAAAAGATCCATCAAAGCAGGCTTCCCTCCATACGCACATCTCAAACAAGCACGGAAGTCTGGGTACATGCCCATGACACTCCTTTGAAATGGATCTTTTCCATGCATTTTGGGGGTAGCCGCCCTGGTATAGCCATTGCATGAATGGAGAGATCCCACCACGCACTGGTCACTCTCTCATCTTCTGTCTGCGGCACATGCACAGTCTTCAGTTTAATTTTGCGGAGCGCGCACAGTCTGCAAATATTTCTGGGATGCATCTGCTTTGGGGCCAGTGGCATAACTTGGGGGGGTCAAGCAGGGTATGTGTCCTGGGCGCCATCGGACCCTGCGGTGCGGGGGGCGCCACCAGCTGCAGTCACGTGCGGTCTGCAGGACTACACATTAAAACAAACACGCCGCTGGGGCACTACTACTGGGGGGCATTAAGGTACATATGGAATGGAAAGGAATGTTCCCAGAGTGATGAAAAATGGTGGTGTGTCATGTTGACACGCCCCCATTTTGTATCAGTGGCCACGCCCCCTGGTGGCATGTGGACATGCCCACTGTTTTGGGGGGGGCTCTATTTTTCATCTTGCCCTGCTCCAAATACCCTAGTTACGCCACCGTTTGTGTCCCACATCCATCTCAGAATTAGGCCCACAATATGTAAGAAAAGAGTGTATCAGGAAGTTAAACTTTATAGGCCCAAACAGTAATCAAGATAGATTGTCACAATGTAGTGCATTATCTTGGTGAAGCACAAGTTCTTGTGCAGTTGCGGATGGAAATTGGTTTGTCATTGAATTTCTAACATATTGGTTAAGAGCAAGTCCTTATGCAGGAGAGGCCTCTGGAGGTGGAATTGTCAGAACACGCTTCTACCAATACCTCCATCCCCTATCAATAACATCCTCTGGATAGTACTTAGCTTGATTTGGGAGTACGAAAAAACTGTGTGACCTTTTCATTTCCAATTGGACTGGACTCCAATAAAGAAAAAAAAAGAAAGAAAATCTGGACTTGTCTCTGCCAACATTTCAAAGATCTACACATAGAAGTTGCACATTTACTTTCAGATTTTAAGCAGAGCAGTAAACTTTATCGCCAATATTTAAAGTAGGTGTAGCCTTGGGCAGAGTATCTGCCCATCTCCCATAACAAGTCCCATATCTATCTATTTCATACTTGCCAACTCTCCCTGATTGTCAGGGAGACTCCCTGATTGTCAGGGAGACTCCCTGAAATAGTAGCAATCTTCCTGATTGCACCTTACCCCCACTTTGTAGCTGTTTTATAAAAAAAACAACTATATATATACTAGCTGGAGTACCCGGCGTTGCCCGGGATTTTAAGAATGTTTGTTTACACATCATCCTCCAACAAACCTCTCCTTAGGCGGGCCTCACGAAAAGTGTGACAAACTTCCCCATCCACAGTCCTAAGGTCTTCGAAGGAAGTAGGACCTGTAACGGTGTAAAGCAAACTTCGGAGATAGAAGCATTCAAAATGTGTCGGATGTACAGTGTAAACATGGCCAAGAGCTTCTGTTGCTCTGATACTAGGATGACTGTGTACTTCCTGGTTGCTGAATCGTACTATGAAATGCACAGCAACTACTTCCAGTTCCTTGTGCAGCTATTTCCGGCATTCAGGGTCTCCGCGGTGTATAACATTCATCCAATTGGTTTTACCCTTCAGGGGCTGACAAAGGAATGAACCGGAAGTAACCTCTGTGCATTCCATAGTCCGGTCCAGCAATCAAGGAGGTAGACAAAAAAGTTTGGTCGCCACTGATGACACCATCTAGTAGTGTAGGCTGATGCATGAGCAAGTATAAATAAAAAAATTGTGCTGCAGAGCTGCATTTTTGCATCCCAGTATAGTTTCCAACTTTATGGAGCTGACTGTAAATCAGATGGATCTCTCCTCATGGATGCAGATATCATTTTTTGCCATATTCAGACTCATAATAAGCCTAGCTTAATAGCAATAGTGGTTATAAATTCTAGAAATGTGCGCTGACCCTCGTCTTTTGGTTTTGGATCTGGATTTTTTCTTAAAATATCATAAAAACAGCTAGAATCACATAAAATGGGCCTGTTTTTGTTCCTACAGTATTATTAACCTCAATAACATTTTTTTCCAGTCATTTCCAATCAATTTTGACCACCTCACAATATTATTTTTTTCATCTCGTTATGGCCAAAAGGTTGCATCCAGCTAGCTGGCTGACTAAGCTTAGTGACACAGTGGGCGGCACTAACATGTGGCAGTTCAGCTTCCAAGTTCCAACACAGATACAGTGTGTTATACAGTGTGGGTTGGATACACCAATAGTGCACTTACTGTGACAGCAGTGTCGGCAGAGCAGCTGACTGTGTCCTCAGTACATGGAATGGCAGTGCTACGGTGCTGGCAGTGTCCTTAGTGAAGGGTACCGGCGGTGTCGGCAGTGCGGGGGTGCTAGTGGTGTCCTCAGTGCAGGCTTGCTGACTGTGTTGGCAGTACAGGGGTGTTCTCAATGCAGGGTGCTGACGATGTCGGCAGTGCGGGGGTGCCAGCGGTGTCCTTAGTGCATGTGTGCTGACAGTGTCGGCAGTGCAGGGGTGCTGGTGGTGTCCACAGTGTGGGAGTGTTGGCAATGTGGGGGTCGCTAACGGTGTCCGCATTACGTGGGGCAGCATTGCAGGGGTGCCGGCAGTGTCAGCAGCGGGGTGTCCACAGCGGGGAATGCTGCCAGTGGAGGTGCCGGCGGTGTTGGCAGCGGGGGGTGCCAGAGGTGTCAGGCAGCAAGGGATGGCAGGCGCCATCTTCTTTAGCTTCCTGTGTGCATATTAAATGGGCTTAATGCTGATCGGCTGAGAGCCGTGACAGACGGCTCTCTCAGCCAATCAGCGTTAAACCCGCTCAATACAAAACCTTGCAACCCGACAGCGGCATCGCAAGGTTTTGCCTCGGGTGAGTGATCTGGGGCAGGCAGGGAGATCCAAGCTTGTCTCGGATCGCCCTGGATCCCAGAAATTCGGGTGAGTTCGGTTCTCTGAGAACCGAACCCGCTCAACCCTAATAAATTCATACAGCATTTAAAAGGTACTGTAAACTCCATGCAAGAGCCATAGTAAATGATGTTCAGAGACTTAGATTATATGCTACAGAATAAAATTCCATAATTCCTTAGTATGTAGTAAAATGCACGTTATAAAATCAAATTACGAAATGAAACAAAAATATAAGTTTTATTATTAACCTTGCAGATGGCCCAAGAAGAATGGTGTCCAAATCTGCATCTAGCAATAAACCAAACAGGACAATGCTTTTATTCTTCTTAGTTGTTTTAGGTGTAGAGAACCATGGCTTGGCTTGTAAACTGTGGGCTAATTCCGTACCTGACCTGTAGAGGGCGAATGCTATGCAGAAATTGTGTTTTTTTAATTAACTAAAAATTAACAGTAATTAATTTCGATTTCACATTTTTTTTAGTTGCCTCCGCCATATGTAAAATTTCTTGATCTTGGCTTGTAAACTGTGGATTTGTATAGAAAGACAGACAGAAGGACAAATTCTTTATATAGTAGATATATATATATCATTAGTATAATTTCCCTGCAATGGTTATAAGGCACAATGATCCCTATGACTATATGCATTTTCTGAAAATTATCAGTGTGTTTTCATCAGCAAGTAGATCTTACTAACTGCTTTGGGGCTCATTTATGTATGGATGAAAGTAAATTTTATGACACGCCTCTCAGATGTAGCAGGACACGCCCACTTTACAGCCACGCTTATAGGTGCTTCTTTCACAATCTTCCTGAGAAGCTTTTTCAAAAGTAGGCAAGCATTATCTATCTATCTATCTATCTATCTATCTATCTATCTATCTATCTATCTATCTATCTATCTGTCATATATATCTATCATATATATCTATCCAAGCTTGATGTGTTTGGCTCATATACAATAATTCAGCAACTGCCAGAGACCCTTTCTATGGCTATTTAGGCCTTTTCCTATAACAGTTTTAACATTGATATACCACAGTCTCATTGTCTGCCTTGTACCCAATATTCTTTACCCCATAATTCTTACAGCCATCGGGGTTAGAAAAGTATTTTATTTTAAACTGTGTTACATATAGTTCTTGCAGGACTTCATAGTCCTGCAAGAGGAGCAGCCTGCAGCAGGAAGAGGATGTTACTGAGGATCAGGGGTTAAAGTGCGCAGTTCCATTTGGAGACGGAACCAGTTCCTCCTCCTCCGGCCCACTTAACCCAGGAGGTCAGCCCGGCGCCGCAGGGAGTTGCCGGGCACCCGCTGAGATTTTGTTACCAGTGTGCGCCCGGCTCCTTCCACACAGCAGCAGCTGGAGGCTGGAGTTCACTCCCTATCTCCGACTTCCGGCTCCCGCAGTGTGCACTATGGGAGAGACGTCATGATGTCTCTCTCATAGTTCCGGGGAGCGGGTGACCAGACAGACGGCAGCGGATGCAGGAGCGGGGCTTAAGGTAAGTATTGTTTTTTGGGTTTTTTTGTGTAAGGGGCATTACCACTGGGCACATTTCTCCACCTGCGGGACACTGCGACCTGCAGGTGAAGACGGCACCCGCAGGATGTGAGGGCAGGGCTCTTTTTGCCCTCCTTCTGGAGGGCAGGGTGCTTTTTGCCTTCCAGAAGGAGGGCAGGACATTAAATAGGGGGCACTGCATAAGGGGCATCACCCCTGGGGGCACTGCATAAGGGGCATTACTACTGGGAGCACTGTAAAAGGGGCACCACTACTGTGGGCTCTGTATATGGGGCACTACCACTGTGGGCACTGCATTAGGAGCACTACCACTACAGTGGGCATTGCATAAGGGGCACTACTGCTGTGGGAATTATATATAATGGCCACTACTACTGTGGGCATTATGTGTATTAGGGGCACTGCTACTGTGGGCATTGTGTATAAGGGGCACTAATGTGGGCACTGTGTAAAAGGACACTACTGTGTGTAATAACATGAATAAGGGACACTATCATTGTGTGTAATGTGAATCAGGTGCACTATGGGCCATATTCAATTACTTTATCACCGATGACGTAATTTTTGCATTTCTCACTTATCCCCATATTCAATTATTCCGACTTTTCGCCAATGCGAAAAGTTAATGCATCAGACACTGCGAAAAATTATCACCTATGAATAGGTGGCAAAAAGAAGTGCAGAATTGGGGTTTTGGGGGTGGTTGGGGTTTCTTCCACTCACAAAAACCTCCCTCCATGTCCTTGCTACCCCACCACTAAGCCCTATGCCCTCCTGGTTCTGCCTGTCACCACCATGGCTGCCAAGAGAAATTCTGGGCCCGGGTACAGCAACATCCTATGGGACCACGGCATGTTGGGCATGGCTGCACCCATTTGTGGGTGGGTCTATGTGAGATGCACCCACTCATAGGAGCATGGCATAGCACCCAGCAGCTGGGATTAAAGTAATCACTACTGTATTAGGATGGCAGGACAGTCCCATAACATATCCATTTTTTATCAGGATGTATTTAGATGCTAAAATGTAACACACAATAATTAAAGTGCTACAACTTTATTTTGTACATCTCTCATGTAAATAACACATAATCAAAATCTATTTTCTGTCATAGAGATAGATGAGTGAAGGACTTCATTTTGACATATCAGGTCATCTTATACACACACATTCCGTGGCATATATCCTAACCCACTGCTCCATGCTCCTTCCTCACTGTCTACCCCATCTGTGTCGCCCCTGTCTGTCTGCCCCTCCCCTTTAGAATGTAAGCTCTCACGAGCAGGGCCCTCGTCCCTCATGTGCTTCTCCTCCCCCTACTTATAGTATAATTTACTCTTAACTCCCCACCCACGGCACCTAACACCTGGTTGCTCATGTCCTGCTGCTTGTGTTATGCAGCTATGTTTATAACCATGTCCTTGTCCTGCATTGTTTAATATTACCATTAACTGTTTTTCTTGTGTGCTCATTTATGTACTGTGTGATGCGCTGCGGAACCTTTGTGGCGCAATATAAATAAAGGATAATAATACAGGTTGAGTCTCCCATATCCAAAATGCTTGGGACCAGGGGTATTTTGGATAACGGAATATTCCGTATTTTGGAATAATTGCATATCATAATGAAATATCTTGGGAATGGGACTGCAATATACACACAGAATGCATTTATGTGTTATATACACCTTATACACACAGCCTGCGGATAATTTTATACAATATTTTCAATAATTTTGTGGCTCAAGCAAAGTCTGTGTACAGAAATGAAATTCTTTTATGTTTCACATACACCTTATACACACAGCCTGAAGGTAATTTTATACAATATTTTTACTAATTTGTGCCTTAGACAAAGTTTGTGTACATTGAACCATCAAAAATCAAAGGTTTCATTATCTGAGTCATGCTAAAAATATTCCGTATTTCGGAATATTACGTATTTCGGAATATTTGGATATGGGAGACTCAACCTGTAATACAAACTTCCAAAAACTACCCTGCAGCCCTTGGACAGTCCCCCAAAGGTGATCTGTGTCAAAAAATGTAAAAAAGTTCCACAGGACACCCCAAAAACAGTACTTTAGTTTTGGAGGCAAAAAGGTAAAAAATTTGGGGGACAAACTTTAAAACCACCAAAATAGTCCCCAAGTATGCCCCAGGTGTTTTTTTTTTTTATTGCGGGTGGTTGCAGCAGGTGGATTTTTTACTTTAGTCACTTAAAAATATGCTTGCACCCATTTTCAGGTACCCCAAATTTGATGGGACTACTTATTTTCCCCCCAAAAAACTTTGAAAATGCTATTCTTCACCACTTTTTTAAAGATGCAAAATTAAACCTTTTAAGAACGTTTAAACACCCCAAATACCTTTAGCAGGGCTATTCGGGGGTACCCAAAGTGAACCCCCATGTCAGAGCATCTTTTGGAGGGTGTCAGGCTGATTTCCCCAAAAATGACTGCACTTTTCGCTGATTTTGTTATTGGCCAGCTCTCATTTTTCGGTATTTTGGAATTGAATATGGGGATAAGCGGGGACGAGTGCGATAAGTTTTTGACCTGAAAACCTCCGATGATGGCGAAAAGTCCGGCAACTTACTTTTCACTTCATATTGAATATGCCCCTATGTGCGGTGTCATTTGATTAAGAGTGTGCTACTGTGTGGCGTAATTTGAACTGGTGATACTATTGAAACCACGCCCCTTTTTAGACCACACCCCTTTTTACGGCACGTGCAGTCCCTTTATTAAATAAGCTCCGGGGGTGTGGGGGTTCCACCACTTCTCTAGGACCACTTTAAGCACTGCTGAGGATCGCCCATCACTGCTCACAGGGAGAGGTGGAGGGGTTGGGTTGTATTGAGCCTAGGCTGGTAGGTGATCCCGTTAGTATTTCTGATGACAGCCACTGACTGTGACCAGGGAAGAGGTGTAGGCAGCTACATTTGCCCTGTGCCACTTGAGCACGAAATACTGGAAGATTGTCTTTCTGCAGCCAATGAGTGCACGATCATGATAGGACAGCCTTTATGTCCCTGGACGGGGAAGAGAAGACTGGCATGAGAAGAACATCAGTTCATTGATCTTGTAGATGTGAAATGTAACACAGAAGGTATTGCTCTATTGTCTGATTGGAATGTTCGGTCTGAGCGCTGGATTCAGGATGGAAAGAAAGAAATAAGTTAATAGGGAGAACGGTTAAAATTGCTTCCAAAAAGTGTTGTAAATTGCACTCTTGCATTTGAGACCACAGAGTTGTGTATCCTATGTATCGGTTGCCGATCATTCGATTCTTGCAGCCCTGAGTAAGCCTTTGGTCTCGCAGAATGACCGTGGGAACTGTGAAGCCGGATCCATTTTCCTTTAGCATAGGATCACAGTCACAGAGCAAGACGCCCCCAAAACGGTCACAACATGCCTGCATTCCTTGCGGCACTCCCCATTATCTCCCTCAAACACTCCCTGACTGTTAGTCATGCTGCAAATAAATATTCACTGCGAGTGACTATGGCAGGCCTGGCCAACCTGTGGCTCTCCAGCTGTTGTGAAACTACAAGTCCCAGCATGCCCTGCAAAAGTTTGCTATTAGGGAATGCTAAAACTGTGGCAGGGCATGCTGGGACTTGTAGTTTCACAGCAGCTGGAGAGCCACAGGTTGGCCAGGCCTGGATTATGGTAATGGTCCTTGACACATGCGCATTGTGACTTACTGATACACTAGACGACAAAAAAATAGTTATTGTCAGCCACTGAGGACATTCCAGGTGTTCTTGACTAATTTCTGTGTGCTGATTCCGAATTCGAACTCCACATTGGCCTATCATGTCAGGAACTTAAGTTATGGATATCCTACTGTTTTTGGTTTTAAACATTTTACTATAGCTATTACAGTGACTATTCTGTGACTATTCTGCACACCGCACACCTTGCACCCATATTATACTTACCTCTCCGGAGTCCCACGGTGGCTCCGGTGTCTGTGCCTGTAAAAAAAAAAAGCAACTGTAAAATGCCCGCGCGGCCATTTTCCCGTCGGTTTCGCATGCGCAGTACAGGGAAAATGGCCGCCACGGCCATTTTTCCGGTGACCTGCGCATGCATCATAGACTCTGGGGTACACTCTAGTGCCCAGAGTCTTTAAGTGCGGCGCTGGCCACACACCGCTCAGTGCGCTGCCAGACGGAGAGGAGGGGGGGTCCGTGACGGAGACTGCACACAGGCCCCCTCCTCTCTAGAAACGCCCCTGCAGCTTGGGATGCCATTGTGTTAGTGGTGAAGAACGTTCTTGGAAATAACATCCGATCAGTATGTTGAGCAATTAGACAACATGCTTACAGCTTACAAGCAAATTGGCTGCAGAATGTCCCTGAAAAATGCATGTTCTCCACTGTCACCTCAACTTCTTCCCACCCAACTCAGGTGCAGTTAGCGATGAACATGATGAGAGATTTCATCAAGAATTTTTTTAATGGAAACAAGATAAACAATATGATGGGTGACTTTTGCTGGTTTCCGTACAGGGAAACAAATACGGGATACGTTCAGTATCCTTACACAGGGGATGCCTGGGCTTAGAATACACCTGTCAGCATCCTGGTACCAGCATCACGAAGGTAAGTAGTGGGAGGGTTAGGGACTAGGGTTAGGCACTAGGGGGGAGGGTTAGGTTGTGGGGAGGCTAGGTTAAAGCACTAGGGGGGGAGGTTAGGTTCAGGCACCGGGGAGGGTTAGGATACCTACCAACAGGTGTCGGTATTCTGCTAACCCTGTTGATATGCCGGCGTCAGGATTTTGACCGCTGGCATCACGTATCCAACCCAAGTTGTGTTTTTAATCATTTTTAATGTTTAGGGAAAATAGTGCTGCTTAAGTTTCATTTGTGTAAAATAGCAAACACTATAGATGTGTCCCCACATGCATCTATCCTCTGCACTTCAAGTCACGTTACATATAATGCGTGAGAGCTGTGTGACTTGGTAGCGCAGAGAGTCTTTTCGGGGGACTTTTTACCTTCAAATGTGTCTTATTCGCACAGCGATGTGAATTGGACGCACAAGCAGCTTTTGGAATCGGCACACCGATGTTAGCCTAGAACACAAAGAGTTTTCCTAGTAACAAAAATTTTGTTTTCCAGTGTAATCGCTTAATTCCGTAAACATCGAAATAGCGTACAACTCTGAATCAGGCCCAAAGAAGATAATTACATTCAGTTGCTGAGATGTAACATAATTTAAGGGTTCTTAGTTAGAAAAGTCAGCATCTGCCAGTGGCCACTGTCTTATGAGGTCTCTGAAGCAATGTGGAGTTTGCCACATTATACTGTAGACGCCTGTTTAACTCTAATTACGCTTGTGCTGAAGTTCATTTGTTTTCTTAACCTTAGAGCTTCCCAAATAATTTGAAACTGTTGGCTCACAATATTTGGGCGAGTTTAGGTGGAAAACAGTTTTTCTCATGTATTTATAGGCTCAAACAGGAATATAACAATTGAGAGAGAGTTCTGGCCATCTTAGTTTACGAAACGCTCGTGCACTATTGGCTTCTAGAGGTATAATTTGTCAGATTCCATTTTTAACATATTGATTAAGTGAATTCCATCTGCAGTTCTAGCAGCTGGTGGCCGGAGGTAGAAGTCTCAGATTATATTACTTAGTACTCAAGTCAGTTGATCCAGTGGAAGATAATAGACTGATATTCCAAAAATCCTTCTCTGCTCAGTATTATCAATCAAATTATACCCTTGATCAACAAGGGTAGTTGTCAGAATGTCGATATTCATAAAATGGTCAGGATGTTGACTTTCAAAATGTCGACATGCTTGAAATGTTAACATTTCACATGTAGACATTCAAAATGTTGACACTGACGAAATGTTGAATGTTAGAATCCAGTTCTTCTGGATTCTAACATTCAAGTTCACCAGCTCCTGGTGAGGTTAGTTCAAGTGTATTTAATCAGTCTCCTGGCAAACAGGTGTGCAGATCCGGAGTCATTGTGCTGGGCAGTGTTCTGTATATTGATTGCTCAGCTGAGTTTAGAGCCTTGCTGGTTTCTGGACCTGTGGTGATTGACTTTACAGGCTTTTTAGGGATTTCCCCCTGACACTCCTTTGTTGGTTGTAATCAGTCTGATCTATGCTGCTTTATTTGTGCTTTTTGGAAGATATATCTGCATTTTCCCAGAGTGCAATCAGTCTGGGTTATTTAGAAGATCTGAACACTGTCTAGATAATTTCTGCTATTTGGAAGATCTATCAGCATTTCTCAATAGTGCAATCAATCTGAGTTATTCAAAAGATATGCTCAGAGTCTTTTTACTGTGTAAATCATCTGTGCTATTTTGAATATCTATTCAACATTTCTCTATAGTGCAATTATGCTATGCAGAAAACTTGCTACCTGACAGCATTTCTCTACTGTTTAAATTACTTGTGCTACTTGGAAGATCTGTTCAGCATTTCCCTACTGTGTAAATTACCTGATCTATTTGGAAGAGCTGGCCAGCATTGTTCTACAGTGCAATTATCTGTGCTATGCAGAAAGCCTGGTTGTTATAGGAGAAGTACTCAGCAAGTTGGTTCAAAATGACATGTCAACACGTGAAATTAGGGTTATGGGTCATTCCATGTCAAGTGAATCCACTTTAAAGATCATCCCCACCTGCTGATTATGCACTGTGGAGCCGGTGACAGTTGCTCAGCAATTGTATCCAGAGTTTAAAGTTATTAAAATGTGCACTTGCATGACAAACAAATTCAAACGGAAGTGACACGTGAAGATAAGCCTACTTTTGATGGTTTACAATCAAAAAGGCTAAAAAGGAATTAAGTGTGCGCCTAGGGTATGTGAAGGGTCTTGTGTCAATATTGTTTTGGTTGAAAAACTGCAATATTTGTGCATTGATTGAGTACAGTAGCAGAGTAGAGATCTATTAAACAACTAGAATTACTAGTCCATTACTATAAAAGGGATGCGACAGCTGCAATGGATATTATCGTCCCTGTACGCATACCACACCGTCAAGCCCCTTGGTTTGACAATAGTGTTAGTGAACTCAAGAAAACTGGTCATAGACTTGAAACATGATGGAGGAAGACGAACCTGGTAGAGGATAAGTTAAAACTAATCAAACATATTGGAGAATATCAGTCAACAATCACCCGGAAGAAAACAAATGAAATCAAGGCAGCAAACAACAGGCCAGCTCAGCTTTTCCGTACTTTGCAGATGCTTTGCAAACTAGCAAGCCTGCAGCTTGATGAAACCCTCTCCCAGTCAAGACGCAATGAGTTTGCAAAATTCTTTGCAGATAAAGTATCTTCCATCTGGGCTGGAATCCCTACAGTGCCAGTCGAAGGAGTGCCAAACTACCAAGCCTGCCAAAGTAAGCCACCTGTCTCCATGGAAAAGCTTTGACATAATTGATGTAAAAGACATTGCTAAAATTATTTCAATGTTGCGACCCACCACCTGTGATCTGGACCCTGCCCCAACCAAGCTTCTCATAGGGTGTATGGACATAATTGGCCCTGTAATTGCAAAAATAGTTCAATGCTCTTTGCAAACAGGCATTTTTCCTGAACCACTAAAGGAAGCAATTGTTAGACCATTTCTTAAAAAACCTAATTAGACCCTGACTGCATGACCAACTACAGACCCGGTATCAAACCTTCCTTTTCTAGTAAAAGGTCATTGAGAAAGTGGTGGCAATGCAACTGGGAACTCGCCTGTCTAACCTTGATGTTTATGATCCTTTCCAGTCAGGATTCAGAAGACATACCACTGAAACAGCCCTGGTATGTGTGTGCTTAATGATATTATGATGGCAAGAGACAGAAGTGATTGTTCAATCTTAATCCTTCTGGATCTCTCAGCAGCATTTGATACTGTGGACCACAGGATTCTAATTGAGCGCCTGAAAAATGTCTGTGGTCTGGATGGCATAGTCCTTAGCTGGTTCTGATCTTTTCTCACTGGCAAGTCACGGAGAGTTTCTTCTGGAGTAAATTCTTCATCACCAGTGCCACTTCCATGCGGTGTCCATAGGGTTCTATACTATCTCCCATTTTTTTTGCAGTATACATTCTACCACTGGGTGAAATAATCAGACATCATGACTTGGTCTACAACTGCTATGCAGATATGATACACAACTGTACCTGTCCTTTGTTCCAGGTACTGAGAACCCAATAACAACCCTAAATGGCTGCCTAGCTGAGCTCCAGGACTGGATGAGTGCCAGTTGGCTGAGACTGAACCCTGATAAAACAGAGGTACTTATGATAGGTCACAGGACAAGACTGCAGTACAGCCAACTAACAGGACTTACACTTGGGGGTTCAGAACTACAAAACACTGAACGTGCGGAATCTTGGTGGTGTTCTGGATAGCGGCTTGACACGTAAACATTAGGTATCAGCCACAATGAAATCCTCATTCTTTCATCTCAGGAACATAGCCAGGATCAAGTACTTAATTCCCTCAGAAGATCTCCCTAAACTCACACATGCATTTATATCCTCACACCTAAACTACTGAAATGCCCTCTACCACGGTCTCCCAGCAAAATAATTGCATTGCTTGCAGATGGTACAAAATGCAGTTGACAGGCTATTAACCAACCAGCCCCGTTCCAGCCACATAACACCCATTCTCTACTCCCTTCTCTGGCTGCCTGTCAGATGGCGAATTGTTTTCAAGATTGGCTTACTAGCTTACAAAGCCCTACATGACCAGGGCCCAAGGTACTTGAAGCAGCTTCTGATCCCTTACTGTTCCACTCGATTACTGCGATCCATTGATGAAGGACTATTAACAGTACCTAGAATCTCACGGTATTCATCTGCTGGTCGAGCTTTGTGGCTCAAAGTCTATGGAACTCGCTTCCCCGCATAGTTTAAGAGGCCTCCACTCTAGAAACCTTAAAAAATAGACTTAAGACTCACCTATTCACCCAAGCATTTCACTAATGTCCCTCGTTAAGCTTATTTTGTGCTGCAAAGGCAAATGTAAAGCACTTTGAGTCTTTTAGGAAAAAAGTGCTATATAAATAACATTATTATTATTAGAGCATAGATGGGTTGGGTATGGGATGCCGGCACTTAGAATCCCGATGACGGCATCTCGACTGTGTTACAATGCCGACACCTGTAACTATCCTAACCCTCCCCGCAGCCTAACCCTAACCCCCCCCTTATATTTATGGCTCCTTGAGTTAATGTTCTTGCAGTGGTATTACAATAAGAAGTAGCCTAAAACCTCTGTACTGTGGCTGTTACTATAAAAGCAGTCCATTGTTTTCCTTTATCTTATATTTTGTGACTAGCAACATTTGTTAATTGTTCCACAAAACACCTCTTGATTCATGCCGCTTGTGACGCTATTTAAAACGTGTTTCAAATAAACCGACTGTTTACCATAATATTTCTGTATTTAAAAAAAAATTTTTTATTCAACTTCTGTGTATTTTGCTTTATCGCAACTTAAAAAAGTGTCATGGAAAACGGCCATCATCTGCATGGAAGGAAGAAAAAAAAAGAGGGTGGGGAGGTCTTGAATTTCAAAGACCTATACATTATTCCAGAAATTTGCATTCTGCACTCTTCAGAATAAAATATGCAAGAACCTACACAAAAGGAATATTTTTTTTTTCTTCTCTATCCTGAATTGTGCTTTTGATGTTGAAGAGGAGCACGTATTAAAGGACATCCCTAGAAGGCTATAGAAATCTACTTCTATTTATGACAAATGTATAACAGAACACATCTCCCCGAATACGATGGTGTCATTAGTTTGTGGATCGCATCCTTGAAAATAAGTGTGAAGGAGCCAAATCGGTTTAAAATAAGATAACAAAATGGTTTAAGCTACTTAGCTTGAATGCCAATTATATTTTAATATTCAACCGAGCATATTTTACTGTGAAAAAAGGCAGGCTCGACGCATGCATAACTCATTGGCAGCAAGGACCAGCTGTGCCACTCTTTTCTTCAAATCACTTTGTGCATTTTAGTAGCATGGTAATTTAGTAGAGAACTACCTGAGTGATGGCATTTTCAATGAGCAGGTAATCTACAGAGAATTTGTATATGGTTATGAGTTCTGTGCATCAGCCTGGCAACACAAAAATACATCAAAACCAATTACGGTATCAACTTTCAGTCTGATACCCTCGCCACGCAAGTGCATGTCTTCCTGCCCCAGGCATTTCAAATTGCATCTAATTTGAAATCTTTGGGGTTTTAATTAAATTTCAGAATATATAGAATTCTTCATTAGTACCTGCTCTGAATAGCAGATTATACTCCTCTCTGTCTCTCGTTAAAGAAATAGGCTGTGGTAAATAACATATTCAGGAACTCATAATTTGCAGTGCTTGGATATTGGGAAAAAGACAGTGAAATGCAAAATATTACAGAGGGGAAAAAAAAAAAAAGATTATTAGTCCGGTGAGGGATGCTTGATTTGTATTTTAATGGAATTTTACATTTCTCTTAATGATTTGCAAATTGTCCTCTGATTATAAGATGCATTAAGCTTTTCATTTTAATGGCGATATGCAAGCCATTGGCAGAATTTCTTCTGTCTTCCTTGTTAGATGGTTTCCCTGCAGCAGATAAATATTGAAACCGTTAACACCGTTTGATGTACCTCTATGACGTTGTACTTGGACCAAGACATGAACGAGAGAGGGTCCTTTATATTTTAGTACTTTGCTGGGAGCTTATGGTTTTTCTGTATTTAGCTGAATATGAGGGGGGGGATACAGCAACTCTCTGGCTTCATGTCTAGGAATATTAATACCCACATTACTTTATATACTAGAATATCAGGATTTACTAAAAGCCATATTTGATCTACAGTATTAGTGCAATTAACCGATGCACATCGTCTACTTGGTTTTTTAACTACCAAGACCAATGGAAACCCGTGACTTTATGTTCTTATCAGTAATATACATGGGTTTTACATTGTGGCTGCGTCATCCAGTATTATTATTCTTCTTGCTCAAGTTGTCGCACATATGTAATTTGTAGTGGCCCTAAAGGTATGCCTTCCGCCAGCAACAGTACAGCCATACAGCCGCTCCCTTGCAATCAAAGTACAAGAGGTACAAGTAGTGGACAAACAAATAGAAGCAACTGGGAAATGTGGTTTCGGGGGCGTATTTATAATGGGTGCAAGGTGTGCGGTGTACATAGGACCCTCGGTCTAGGGGGGCCCACACACCCTGCACCCATTTAAAATATACTTACCTGTCCGTCGGACTGGCGCTGTCTGCTGAGCTGCACAAATCACCGGGATAATGGCCACTGCAGCCATTTTCCGGTGATTCGCGCATGCGCAGTAGAGATGTCCCGGGAACGTGGCGCAGACGCTATGTTCCCAGCCTCCCAGCCCAGTAGACTCAGGTACATTGTCAAAGTCTACTGCACCGCCGGAGAGGAGGGGGCCTGATAGGAGCCTGCACACGGGCCCCTTCCTCTCTTAAAGCGCCTCTGTGGGGCAAAATGAAGCAAAATAACACCCTAGCGTGGTCAGGTACTGCTCTGTGTGGCTGTGGTTATGGCTAGCATGACTTCAGAATATGCCCAGCTATATCCTTGCCTGTAGCGCAGCGAATCCCATCATGACGCGAGATGGACTCCGGTGTTCAGAGTTGCGCATTTGCGTCTCCATAGGAATGAATGGGAGATGCACTCCCGCGATCGGAGACACGCATTTGCGTCTCCATAGGAATGAATGGGAGACGCACTCCCGCGATCGGAGACGCGCATTTGCAGCTCCATAGGAATGAATGGGAGACACACTCCCGCGATCGAAGACACGCTTTCACATCTCCATAGGATTGAATGGAGACGTACTACCGCGATCGGGGCTGTGCCATAGCGCGATGCGCATGCACGTTTGTGGTGTGATCAGCCACAATGAACTTGGGCGCATCTGTACTCCAGGACTGTGCTATTTGAGCATTGATTGTAAGTACAAGGCTGAACATATGAGCAATTGCAGATCAGTTGACTGCCAATTTGTACTTGTATTGTGAGCAGCCAGTTTCATCAATAATGGTCTGATGAGAGCTTCATAGTCCATCTGCAGTAAATAAGTCTCTCTTTGCGCCCAGCCTTGCATGATTGCGATGGTGCATAGAGCACAGAAAATGGGTTGCTGGGTACTGGAGAAAAAGTATATGGTCAAAGCATCATCCTTCGCCATGTTCTTGCCAAATATATGTGCACTTGTGGGGCACAGCTGAACTGTACAGACCTGGAAGATTACTTCCAACAATGAAGGGTTCTGAATGTTGTGTGCATATGTAGAGCAAATTGTACTAGTGTGGTTTGGGTGCAGCCATTGCCCAAGATCAGCTCTAAGAGCTACTTAATGGTGATCACCTTCACACCATGCTGCAGCAATTATTACCAGCTCGGAGGAGTGACTTCTAGGATGACAGTGCCCCCATCCACCCCGATAGTTTTAAGAGCATGACGCTTATTTAATCCACATGTCATGGAGTCACGACAGTACCCACCTTCGGTACGAATCTATAGATCTCACAATTAAACATACATTTCTGCTGCCACTAAGATTTAGCTCAAGAGTTGACAATATTATGAAGTCTTCAGTTACATCATAATTCCAACCTAATGTACTCAAAATGACTTAATAAAAAAAATTCCCTCATTCCTGTAGTGATATAAAAAATATTTAATAATGTAAAGGTAGAGCGTTATTAAATGGGATTTAATATAATAAAAGGTCAGACTTCTTATTGAACAAAAATAGCCATAAAAATTGGCATGCAGATTATAAATGCAAAACAATTGCTTAAATTAAACATAAATAAAACACAGAAACTGCAAAATAACAGTCACATATTCTTTCATGCAGTCTGCCACCTGGGGAAGCCTAGTAGCAGTTTGACACCCTACTCCCCAAAACAGTGAAATCAATGAAAGACCTGTGATAGTATGCAAATCTCTGTTACCACCAATTTTATTGCCCTCTTTTCCAACAGTTCTAGAATGATTAAAATAAACCACAACTTTCTGGAACATGGCAGAAATGTAACATTACTTCCAATAAATATGGTCTAATTTTTAGCACATATACATAAGAAACATGATTATATGGATTCCTTAAATCATCCATATAAGGTTCTGCATATATAATGGACAAGTTGTTTTCAGATGATACAAATATATACAGAGATTGATCTGTCCTCGCTACATGTTGCTATGGTGTGTATGTAATTTGACAGACACCTTAAACATTTCCTACTTTCCATTAAACCAAACTAGGGGGCCTATGTGTAGAATATGGTGGAAGTGCCACAATTATTTTAATCCATATCGCAGCAGGAATAATCCTGTTTTCCATGATTATCTCGGTTATGTAGTAACGATTTCTACAAGGACATCTCTTTCCATAAAGTACTGTCTCTGTGAATACTTACTGGCATATGGAGTAGTATTTTGTGTTTCAAAAGACTCCTCCACAGTTACTGTAACTTAGCTTGCATACAGTGTCAGTCTCTGAAACTGCTCTGCGCAGAGGCTGCGGGGGAGAGATCACGATCCCTCTCTTCCAAAATTACCTTCATAGGCATAAAGCTGCTAATGTAGCAAGCGGTTGCACTGCAGTCCCCGTTGACAATAATGGGGACTGTGGTCTGCAGCAGTAGTTAGCCTTTAGCAGGAAATCTCCTGCATTAGGCTGCTGTTACATAGCGGTGATACATGAAATCTCCTGCATTAGGCCGCTGTTACATAGCGGTGATATATGAAATCTTCTGCATTAGGCCGCTGTTACATAGCGCTGATACATATAATTTTATGAAAAACCAGCTTGATAAATATGCCCCTAGATGTGACAATTTGAAGACTTGTTTATGTATTGTAGTACTAGAATAAATGAATCTGTGTATGTGTTAAAAATGTAAAACAGCTAGAAAAGGTACAGTTAAAATGTGAATACATTATACAATGCAAGAAACATCATATGCGGTATTTATGTAAAACATGGTCATGCAAACAAACAAAGATGAATGATCACATGGGAATGAATCTGCTGCACTTTGGGGAATAATTCATCTGCTTTCTGACACAAATACAGAATGTCCGAGTCTTGCCGGTAGATGTAAATGTAACCGGTGTGAGTCTATAATCTTACTAACGTTGCCACCATGGGGGCGTATGTACAAAATTCTGTTTCTTCATCTAAGTGAAATGTAGATTCTCCTCCTTGCTCCTATAACAACGCCTGAGATACAAGACCCAATGACGCTGAAGACACGAAAGAGATGATCGCTAGATCGGGACCAAATTTAGCATGTTTAGGACATTCTGGGATGTCTCCTCAGCTTGATACATTACCATCAACCAGGCGTTACTTGTTACTTTCTTGTAGCAAAACAGTGCGGAATTCCTCCAGCACAATACCAGACTTTGGTAAATACGACGAGTGTACAGGCCGTACATGCTGACCCAATACCATAATTCACTTTATATCGGTGTTTCTGGGTTTTGATTGTTTATTTTGTGTGTTACCAACACACAATCCCCTCGATCCCCGATTGTGGTGCTGTGTGTCATTTAGTGGCACTGTCCGGCTTATTCCACCCGATGCAACATCATCATCTCACAAGTCTCTCTCTTCTTTGGCCAGCAGGCAGGGACTGGTAGTGAGAGGGCAGTGTGGCACAGCGGGCAGTGGCTTCGGAGTGGTGCCAGTGTTTGTCAGTGACTGTCTGTGAGTGACATAAACTGTTCTGCTGCAGCTGCTGACAGCCTGCTCATGAAGCTGATTTATAATTTCGTTATAAATATAACATGACCATTAATATTATATATATTATATAAAGTAACATCTAAAAACAGTATAGGTATATATTATGTATATACATAATATATATGTATATAGTGCAGTAGATATATATATATATATATTAGGGGTGAGCGGGTTCGGTTTTACTCGGATTTACTCGGATCTTTAAACGGCATTTTATTGGCTATCGCCTATCATGTGTTTTGGATAGCCAATATAATAAATCCGAATTTGCGGTAAAGTGGCGATAAGAACCGAGTAAATCCGAGTAAAACCGAGCCTGCACATCCCTAATATATATATTTATATATATATATATATATATATATATATATATACGCACACACATATATATATATATATATATATATATATATATATATATCTGTCTGCAGTGCTGGGGATATTTTTATTTTCATGTAGGGGCCTGTTTTTATCATGTAAGGTCAAATGTGTTTTTTTTGTTTTTTTTACCTCTCGGTGCCAGTGGGGGAGGGGGGCCTTACAAGATATTGCTATGGGGCCCACAAAGTTCTAGTCACGCCCCTGGGTAACACCCTTACAACGATTGGTCTCTCTTGATGCAGATTCTGAAAAAATTCCCTTAAACAGCTTTAATTTGGAAGCTAAAATATTTTTTATTGCTGACCTTATTTTATCAAAGTATCAGTATAGCAAAGAATATTATTGCTCCTTACCTGCCATCACACGGGTGTCACGCATGACAGCCAAACAATGCATTGAGATGTTTTATTAATTGTCATTTTGTAGTCCCTGTTTGCTATGCAAGTTGAAAAAAAAAATAACAACTAAATGTCAGACTGAAGTTAAAGGTCAGCATACAAATTAGACAGACCATCTTAAATTAGCCATTCTAAAGTGCAAGCTTTAAAAAGAGACCCAAATCCAGAATAAGGGCAGAATCAACGTAAAAGTGACTGACACCAGCCTGTATGTAACAACTTAAATCCGGGGACTAAACCTAAATGTCAACCTAAACATCACTGATGTTTATATGACTTTCTGATGGCAATCTAAAGGTGACTGTGACTTATGCCATCCTAAAGGTACCAAAACTGATGGCAGCCTTGGTGGTACTCCTGCCAGCCAAAACACGATTAACATCTTAGTATGGCTTTCAAATGCGACTGTTGCCAGCTTAAAAATTGGTTCCAGCATAAAACTCTGCCTAAATGTGAATGATGCCGGATTAAAGGTTATAGTTCCTGATGCCTACATGCGGCTATGACAGCAGAAAGCCTAGAGCAGTGGTGTCAAACTCGGGCCCTTCAGCTTTTGTGGGACTACATATCCCAGCATGCCCTGCCACAGTTTTAGCAGGCCCTAATAGCAAAACTGTGGCACTGCATGCTGGGATGTGTAGTTCCACTGCAGCCGGAGGACCCGAGTTTGACACCACTGGCCTAGATGGAGGGTAGACCACTGGCCTAGATGGACGGCAGAGCTGAGATAGTGCACGTCTGGCCATTCTAAATAAAATAATGGCCGTCCTAAGCAATAATGTTGCAGTTTAGTAGATGCCAAAACAAACAAGAGATAAGACCACCCTTAATAAGAGAATCCCAGACTAGAAGAAGTCAACGACTGCCTATATAAGGGACACAAATGAAAGTCAACAGATAATAGGCACTCACAGCTCTACCTTACACAACCAAGTGCCATAATACAGTTTTTCCGCAGGCAATGATAATTATTTCCAATCAAAGGACATCCAATTGCAAATAAAACTGTTCAGATGTACAGGTACTTTGCTTCATGGATATTGCTTCTTCCATGGCTCATTAAACACCTTGACAAAGAAAGAAACCAGGGCCAATTTGCACACAAGCCCTTCAAGCCCCTCTGATCCAGTATAATATCACGTCCTGATGAAGCACTGTTCCAGGGGTAAACATGTTGGCCCTTTCCTTGCTGCATTTTTATTATGAATGTTCAAGGACTTTGATAAAGGCATATGCTTTTATCCGCCTGTGATTTATCTTCCAATGGCTGTCCGTTTCTGCAGCTGCCTGGCCCATGTTTTTTCCTTTTGGTAAAACCTCTTGCCCACTATACATCTGCATCTATAGCTGGTGAGTATAGGCAGTCTGCTGGGAATTAGAGGCTGCTTTGACTCATGTAGTGATACACAGAGCATATTAGCTGTTACAGTAATGGTAAAAATCATTTGAATTGTTATACTGCTCAATACTGCCACAACTCGTTTGACTTTTTAAATTAGGATTTTTTTTTTTTCAAATAAAAAAAAAAAAATAAAACAAATGCACAGTGTAACATTCCTATGTATTCAGAAACACTAGTCACAATCTAAATAATGTACAATATGAACACCAGCCTAAAGCGGAGATGTATACTTTTTCACAAGTAAATGGCGACCGTCTCTATTTTAGATCGCCGACATAACTTACTTGCCGGGACAGCTCTTCTGATATAGGGCTGTCCCGGTTATGCATTCCAGGCTTGGTGGTCCAAATGCGCCGTCTTCAGATCCCTCTCCAGAGAATTTTTAGATAAGAACCCTACAGGTTTCTAAAGCCAACACCATCTATTTATGGCGTCGGCTAGTGGACACCAGCTCTGGAAGGTTAGGCTTTCCAGAGCTTACGGGCACATCACATGTTACATAGAATCCTATGGGGACTGCTGTGCCACGGAACCGCCGACGATTTCTCCAATTTCTACTACGGGCTTTTTTGAATACCTATGAAGATCCAAAATGCGTTGCGGTATACCTCCAAAATCTGCAGTTTTTGGAGGATGTACCGCATTGTTTTGTGTGATGCATCGCACCCTAACCTTGCACACACAGCAGCTTCTTAGGCATCCTGGCGCTGCGTCTCGCTGAAGGGATGCCAGGCTATGGAAGGAAAACACCAGCCCTGACAAAAGCCGCCCATAGAAAATCCGCTAGGCCAAAAACATGTATTAGAACACAACAGCTTGTTTTTACACGTGCAGCGGAACTGAAGGATTGATTTTGTGTTGTTTAAACACCGTGTATTGAATGACATCTCAGCAGTGACTTTCTCTGCCTAATTTTCCAAAACTTTCAGATGCAAGAAAAACTGAATTTCCACATGCCCTCTTGGTGTGTTTCCCATCAATCAAGAATCCGCAATTTCTGACACAAAATGGAGTTAAGAGCCCAAAGTAACACATAAATAATAGAAAAAGAACATGGACACGAAGGGGCTAGAGAGCTCAGGCAAGCGTGTCCATTTCATTTGGCGTACATGTCTTTCCTTCCCCCAATACTCTCCTGTCCGTTGTGTTGTTTTTTTTTTTGCTCTTTTGAGGCTGCTGATAAAGTTAGGCAAAAGGACGGTATTATTTCTTATTTTCCTGTACTACATTGTGAAGTGTAACCCTTTAAATGCTGGATACTCCAACGCTGCCAGCCTAGCAGAGCAGTGATTCCGACGGCCCTTGTTTGAGGCACAGTAGGTTATAGTCATTAGTACGCCGTCTAATCTCTTTATTCACTGATTATTGTACGTTCATTATCGTCTCTTTCGACCAGTAATACTCAACCTGCATGATTCATCGCACGGTATGGACAGACATCAAGTGTGAACCTGACAAAAAAAAAAAAATTTAATTCTCATTTCTTTTAAATTACTAAGTTGCACTCTCCAACTTTTCTTTTTGGCACTTCATAGGCATTTAATATTTGCTATGGCAGGACAACACTGCAATAAAAATAAGCTCAAGCGGCCAAACGTTATTCCTGTAAAAATAATCAGTAGTATTTGGACAAGAAAATCATCCAGAAGAAAAAATAAGAAATCAATGCTAATGTATGACATGAAAATGCGATATTGTCTTTGTGTTATACCGTGTGATACTTACTGATGTTATTTTGTTTTCCTCCACACAAAAGAAAACTAGTGCTTGCCAGTATGAGGAACCGTGTGAGATTTAACAATACAGGATGAGTGTTTTAGAGATCAGATGGCCTCCGGTCCTGCGATTACAGTATTTGTACTGATGCTAGTAAAATATATGCACTAAATGATGTATACTTTTCCTGGTCAGTAACGTTAGATATGTTTTTTCATACTTCCGTTTCCGTGCAGAGGTTTGAAATTAAATTATGTCCAACCTGAAGTCTTGATTTCACGCACATTGTGCTTCTAATCTGTTCTCGATTGTGCTTGAGGTACTGTGGCGTCTATTTACTAAGCTGTGTTAGGAGATAAAGTGAACGGTGATAAGGTACCAGCCAATCAGCTCCTAACTGCCATGTCACAGGCTGTGTTTGAAAAATGGCAGTTAGGAGCTGATTGGCTGAC
Source organism: Taudactylus pleione (assembly GCA_031769625.1). Classification (NCBI taxonomy): domain Eukaryota; kingdom Metazoa; phylum Chordata; class Amphibia; order Anura; family Myobatrachidae; genus Taudactylus; species Taudactylus pleione. The sequence continues at coordinate 973,573 of JAUIMM010000197.1, forward strand.
ACCTTATCTCCTGTTCACTTTATCTCCTAACACAGCTTAGTAAATAGACCCCTCTATGTCATGTTACATCTCTGATTCCTTACTTTACAGGGTGGGGCTGTGATGACAGGCCCCCTACCCCACTTCGCTCCACCTGGGCCACCCCAGAGAGGATTTTGAAGAAGTTTGCTAGTATGATCCCTTTACAGATCCCTCTACTTAAACCATACTTCACTATTTGATTAAAGTTACATTTTATTACAGTTACACTGCCTGCATATGATAAAGGAATAATACTGGTACATATTCGTCAGAGTAGATACTGTATGTGAATATCTGCTTCTCAAATGTTGTTCTCTTTTGCAAATATGCACCCAATGCACAAACACTGCCTACAGTTCAACTGCTGTTACATAGAGAAATGCCTTGTCTCTGCCTTAGTAGAAGAGGGTAAAAATAATACCCTAATAATGTGTTTTGTGTGAAATCTTCATGCTGCAAAGAAGCAACTTTTTTTTTACTGAAAACTTCACCCAGGGCTTAAAATTCCCTGATCTGATTCACATGCACCAGAACGTACACATCAAAAACCACTCTACTTCAGTAATGCTGGCCATACACTCTACAATTATCGGGGCGATACGCCTGATATCTGCGGATCGCCCCGATAATTGTAGCGTGTGTGCGGGCGACCGAGGGTTAAATATTGCTCGGTCGGGCATGCAGGATTCTCCAGCATGCCCGTCCGATGCGATATTTACCCGGTAACTGTCGGCCGCATCGGGCAGTGTATGCCCAGCGCGGCCGACAGACAGACATTTCCTGTGTTCGAAGGAACAGGGAAATGTCTCCTCCCCCGGGGGCGGAGCGCGGATGTCGGGCTATACACTGTGAGATTTCTCTCACAGTGTATGCCGGCGACATCTGCGGCTGGCAGCCGGCCAGATAAAATGTCTGTCGGTCTGACAGACATTTTATCTGGCTGTGTATGCCCAGCATTAGGTGATCAACATCAGTGCTATACAAAAGTCCTACATCCTGGTCAACTGCACCACTTACACACCTCTAGTTACGGTTACCCCTAGCTAGTGAAGTCTGGTGTTGGCTTCGGGGTCTGTGGACTTTGTACATACCCCAGACAAACATGGCACCAGATTTAAGCTAGAAGGAAAATCATTACCTTTTTAGAGGATAAAGACCTCAACTACAGTTTAAATTGCAACCAAGTAGGAGCTCTCATGTGTGCCTCGTTTATCCCGGGCAATGGTGACTTTTGTCTCTTATGGTTTATAACTAGGAAATTACATTCATCCAAAAATCTGACTCTACACGAATTTTCAGATGTAGGTGGTGGCACTCGGAGATTAGACAGCGAATGGACCAATCACAGCACCTATGCTCCTGCATCAGAGCGAAACGCGCTGGGTACACAAGGAGCTGAGGGCTACAGCCCAAAAGCTGATTCACATAGTAACAATCAGGTCAAATATAAATGACGCTGTTGTTTATTTAATAATAGTTCTAAAAAATTCTTCTCTATTTCTGATGGTTTAAACCATTTACTCAGTTGGCGCAGGACAGCCCTTGTCTGACGTTTTCTGTGAAAATGAGAATGTGTTGTCTCAGTAAGTGGGAGGATGAGCGTCAGCCGTAGACAGATCGGGCACCATATTGTGTTCACAGTCGAGTGTTTGTTACAGCGAGTTAGCATTCGCCATAAATATTTGTATGCAGTTCAGCAGTACAGTAATGTAATCTACATGACTGAAACGTGATGCCACGCTGTGAGAAAAAAAAGCACATTATTCGACTTGAGTCATTTTGCCGGTTTTCAAAATTTGCCTGAAATTAGAGTCATTTAAAGCCTGGATTGTGGTTGCTTTTCTCAAATCTGTCACTTCTCATCTAGCGTGAAACAAGCTGTTAAGTTGAGAATTAAATAAATGCCTGAACACTGAATCTGTTCTGGCAGAACCCCTTACAAATCAGTTTTTTATACTTTTATCTGAATAGCAGGTTTGCTCCTTTTAACCTATTTTTAAATATACTCTACGGAGTTCATCCCTTTTACTTGGGGTTGAGAAAACTTGGTATAAATAAAGAACTGAAATATGTTTCTGCATATATAGAATATTTAATGGCATACATGAAATTGCAGACACATAGCGGCATATTTATCAATTTATTTGCAGCATTTTCACCCGAAAAAACACAAATTTTTCGGTGAGTACCCGCAAATATTAAGGATCCCCCGAAGGAGGAATCACAGTAGATATCTCCATATCTACCATGGTCAAATGGTGTATCCATAATGGGTACAGAGTGTGCAGAGCCCAGACCGCACAACCTGCACTCATAGTAATACTGACCTCTCCGCAGTCTCCAGAGTGCTGCTGTGTGCTGCAGAGCAGTAAAAATCACAGGGAAAATGGCGGCTGCCATTTTCCTGGTGACTTGTACATGCGTAGTACAGATGTCCCCAGGAATAAGGCACGGGCGCAATTGTGCAGTAGATTCCGGCACCAGGCCAGAATCTACTGTGCTGCCAGAGAGGAGGGGGCCCACACTGAGTCTACACACGGGCCCTTTCCTCTCTTAAAACACCCATGCCATGGTCCCTCAAGTTCCGACAGCAGCTGCAAAGCTGTCGGATTTACCAACGAAGATGGCATTAGCCACTGTAGCCAATGGGCTGCATTCCACAGAAATTACTGGGAGTGGTTTCCGGATGCATGTTTGCAGTGGACGGTGAGAACCGCAATTTACTGCCACGATCATTGCCTTTAGCGCTCTGATAATTAAACTGCCATTATCAGTGGTGGGTATTATCTATGGACTACAGGGGTGCTAATCACAGCCAGAAAGGCAGTCTCATGGGAGGTGTTTTCTCCCCCTGGAATTGCCAGTCTAGGCCGCGATTAGCTGAGAGAGCGCTTTCAATAGGAAGCCACTCTTCTGCCTTGCTGTGTGAGCCCAATCTGGCTTCTATGGGCCTGCAGTCAATGCAATTCCTAGAAGCTGGTGCCTCTGCCATGTGCCAGTCGCGAGGCTTGCCAGATCCATGTGCAGTGCACCTGGCAGGCGCCTGTCTGCACAGGCAGCCCCCCTGGCAGAAAAGGGTAGGAGCCACCTCTGCATTACACTGCCAGAAACTTGCTCCTGGTATTCACAGAAATGCTTGCAAAAATCATTTTTTGGGTATCAACAATAATAAAAGAAAAACAGACACATTTCTTTGGAAAATTGTAGCTGTTAGAGTTGGGCAATAAGTGCCCCCCAACCCCCCAGCTGTTGAACTACACATCCAAGCATGCGTTGCACCAGTTTTAGCATGGCCAAAACACCAAACATGCTGGTTAACTGCCTTCTAACAAAACATGGACCCTAGTGTGTTTGCATGATGGTGCAATTTGCATAATCAAGCCCCACCCACCTCACTAGGCAATCTCCTAGGTATTCTAGGACAAAAGGCCATCATAGTCCATATATTACAGGTTGAGTCTCCCATATCCAAATATTCCGAAATACGGAATATTCCAAAATACAGAATATTTTTAGCATGGCTGAGATAATGACACCTTTGCTTTTTGATGGTTCAATGTACACAAACTTTGTTTAAGGCATAAAATTGTTAAAAATAAAGTATAAAATGACCTATAGGCTCTGTGTATAAGGTGTATATGAAACAAATTAATTTCATATAATTACACAAACTTTGTTTGAGTCACAAAATTATTGAAAATATTGTATAAAATTACCTTCAAGCTGTGTGTATAAGGTGTATATAACACATAAATGTATTCTCTGTCTAGATTTGGGCCCTATTCCTAAGACATTTCAATAAGATATGCAATTATTCCAATATACGGAATATTCTGATATCCAAAATACCCCTGGTCCCAAGCATTTTAGATATGGGAGACTCAACCTGTACCAATGTCTGTATATTATAGTAGTCCATTATATGTATAGCATACGTTTTCCAAATAAGTGGATATTAATGTTTAGTATTTGATCGGATTTATGTGTTTGGCATTTCCCACCTATATTTTATTTTCTGAATCCCCACAAACAAATTGCCTGATGGTTATTTTTGTTTTCCTGCATTGTGCTGGCAGGTTTAGAGATTTGCCACCCAGGCTTATTTCATAGGTAGAATTTCTGTATGTGCATCAGCCATCTATATAGTGGAACCTGCTGTTTTATCTGCACATGCGATACGTGGTAAAATAAATTGATCTCTAAACCCTTATGTACAATATATTTTACTGCACCATTTGCTTGTAAATTGGAAGCCTTTAATCCCTGCTGACTGCGATCTCTCTGTGAAGTCACCCTGGGGTGAGGGGATACTTAAATTAGCACAGATTATATTTATATATATATATAATAAAAAATCTAACTATCTCATATCTATCTCATATCTATCTATCTCATAACTATCTCATATCTATCTATCTCATAACTATCTCTCTCATATCTATCTATCTCATATCTATCTATCTATCAATCTCATATCTATCTATCTCTCTCATATCTATAGCCACGCCCCCGGCACACCCCCTCCCGAAGACCACGCCCCCATTTCGACAGGTGCCGCGCGGATGGCGTCCCTCCCCGCACCGGGTGTCACCGTGGGGAGGGACGCCACTGTATCTATCTCATATCTATCTATCTCATATCTATCTCATATCTATCTATCTCATAACTATCTCATATCTATCTATCTCATCTATCTATCTATCTATCTCATATCTATCTATCTCTCATATCTATCTCTCTCATATCTATCTATCTCATATCTATCTATCTCTCTCATATCTATCTATCTCATATCTGTCTATCTCATATCTATCCTATCTATCTATCTATCTATCTATCTATCTATCTATCTATCTCATATCTATCCTATCTATCTATCTATCTATCTTATATCTATCTATCTCATATATATCTATCTCATAACTATCTATCTCATATCTATCTATCTATCTATCTATCTATCTCATATCTATCTATCTCATATCTATCTATCTATCTATCTCATATCTATCTATCTATCTCTCTCATATCTATCTATCTATCTATCTATCTATCTATCTATCTATCTCATATCTATCTATCTATCTCTCTCATATCTATCTATCTATCTATCTATCCTTCTTTAAGGACTTGGTGATTGACAGGTGCTTCTACTTAAAGTGCCTAAAGGAAATCCTGCTTAATTTGTAGGAAAAACAAAGATGGACAAATGTTTGTGTTACGCATGATTACACCTGTTCACAAGAAGCCAATTACAGAGCTAAATTGTTTACAAAATGAATTCAGAGATCCCATCCAGACAGCCCCTTTTAATTGATTCAATTTGATTGCATTTATTTGGCGAATTTTATCAATATATCTGATCTTAATTTCTGTGGGTTTTTTTGTGTATTTTCTCAAATTTCCAATTTCCTTAATGCCTGGCAGAGAACGAGGAGACCCACAGAAGGGCTGAACAGCGGCAATTAGCCCCAGCATCTGCAGTGATGTGTGACTAAAAGTGATGGATGGTACATCACTCTGAGAGTGCCACAGGTTTTCACCATGCGACTAGGATGGTGGCCCGTAGCCGGCTGTCACTATGACAGTCACATGGCCACAGAGAGGGAAGCAACACCGATGTGATGTGCTCAAACCAACGATCAGCTTCTGCTCAGTCCATGCAGTTATGAGCTATCATAACTATATATCTATATATATATATATATATATATATATAAAATTGCACCTCTGAATTTTGTGGGTGGCCAAACAGATTTTGTTTTTGCTCACGATATTACGTTCTCTCATCACCGTTCTGCAATTTCTTACTGTATTTGCGTGTAAGACTATGGGTCCTATTTATGAAAACAAACAAACCGTAAAGCCCATTGTCATCGCAAGGCCTTCCCCCATTTTTGTTTTGAATGTGTAAAGGGGCCTATCCATTAGCAGATAAAATGAACGATATATCGTTCAATCGTTTATTATATCTGCTAATGGATAGGCCCTGAACGATGACAGATGCGCACTCCCGCGGCCGATCGCATCTATCATCTCTCCAACATGTTGGTCAATTATCGCATATGGCTGTACGATATTAGCAAAATCGTGCAGTTTATATGCGGTGAACGACGAAAGATATTAGCAGCAGCTACAGAGCGCTGCAGAGAAAAAAAATCCACTCCCTGAATAATGTCATGCGATATCGTTCATCGTTTGCCAGAATCTGTCATGTACATGACAGATAACGTTCAGCACAGCCACCGGAATTTTCAATAGATATCTTTTGTCTTTCATCGCTCAGAAATACATCGGCTAATGGGATAGGCCCCTTAACTCTTTTGAAAATATTGTTTAACTTTTATATGTTTTTATTTTATTATTTAAAAGTCCAGCTGGAGATCAAACGTGTGATTTCATTTCCGATACTCATGCATGAACCTGCTAGCCGCCGGGCGCCATTAGACAAGCCATACCACGCCAGACCAGTATTGCTCTGCTGCCCTAGCCATTTCTTGTTCTACAGATGTCCTCATGTACCTAGCATCGATACACTACATAGTGCAAATCATCCACATTCGCACATTTCTAAAACTCGGACCCTATTACATGTAGCACCATATATTTCAGCGATAAGTCGCTCACAGAGCACTAGAGACACTTGGCTGCGACCGCACAGGAAATGGTTTTGTACAAAATCGTAAAGCACAACGGAATTTAGCGGCTATTCGCTTTGGAGCCCTTTTTGTGGCTATTCGCTTTGAAGCCCTTTTTGCGCAGATTCCGACTCAGTCGCACACAGATGTACAAATGTCGCACATCACAGTGGTCTGTGTACACTAGCAATACAGTTTTTTGTTGCTTTCAGTCATTTTATTTGTGCATATAGGATGCACGTTTTCAGCGAAAAGCCGCGCTGAGTCACCCAGATCCTAGCGCCAAGAGGGACTATTTGATGCGTCTTGAGCAACAATGTATGAGGACACATTTGTAGTTAAGTTGGAGCTTTAAGTCAGGGGTTCTCAACTCCAGTCCTCAAGTACCTACAACTGGTCATGTTTTCTGGATCTCTTTAATCATGCACAGATGAGTTAATCTATTTTAACTGGGTCACTAATCATCCCACCTGCTGACCCAGACAGAAATCCTCAAAACATGACCTGTTGGGCTACTGGAGGACTGGGGCACCACCGGTCCAGGTGGGCTCCTTTTCCCACAGAGTGAAGCGTTGGCAGGCACCTCAGGTTTGAGTCCGGGTGGGGTGGGCAGTTGAGTCCCATTACTACAAGTTATTATTTTATCACTCCACAATAAAAAAATCTGATTTATCGGCGCAATCTGGGACATTTTGATTACTGTGCCCCCTTATTCTGCTTTTCTTTTCATCATCTAACCCAACATTTTATTTAATGTGCCATAACCCCATCACTTGGATTCCAAATAAAATAGTACAGACCGCAACAAATAGCACCTTCTATAAAGGTCTTCTTTCAATATACAGTACATATAAATAAAGCATTGCACATCTTCTCAGGGGCGCATAAATAGAGGAGAAGGCCCGTGTGCACTCCCCGTCCAGGGCCCCCTCCTCTCTCCCTGGCGGCTGGAGGCAAACTGACGCGTCTGACCACCGACCGCTTCATCAGTAGACTCTGGGCACTAGTTTGTGCCCAGAGTCTACTGCTCATGCGCAAAACGCCGGAAAAATGGCCGGGGCACCCATTTTCCAACATTTTGTGCAGGGCTCAGACATCCGACGCAAGACCTCGGAGAGGTAAGTAATAGGTAATATGGGTGCAGGGTGTGCGGTGCAGGTTCCCCCTGGGCCCAGAGGCCCACATACACCGCACACCCTGCACCCATTATAGATACGCCCCTGCATCTTCCCCTTTATATCTCTTTGCAGTTTATAAGGGTACTAGTTTTTACTCACCATAAGCAAACTCCTTGCAATCCGATGATGTACACGCAGGTTGTTTCCCATGGGGATGTAGGGGCCTATTTTGCAGGATATTCTCCGAAAACACCTGTTTTCGGAGGATGCCTGCAAATATGAAGCATCCCCTAAATGTACCATGGAGGGACTGCAGCAGAGAGCTCCATATCTGCCATGGTTGCTCCATTTCCGGCTACAGTCGCAGCTCTTTCTATGGGGGTGGTGGAGCTGTCAGATTTACCAAGGTCCAAAGCTTCTGCAGCTAACCCATCTGAAGATGGCATCAGCCCGTTGTAGCCTATGGACTATATTTCTCAAAAATTACCGGGAGAGTTTTCTGCCGGAAACGCTGCTCAGTTGTGGCCACCACACATGCGTGGTCAGTAGAACACGCATGCGCAGGAGTTCTGAAAGAGGAGTGAAGAGATGGCTGATGCGGTCACTTTACTCTGAACACATCACAGGGACAGGATACTTTTGGGGTATCGGTATGATTTACCGCCGGACGCCTGTCTGGCGGTTGGAATCCCGACAGCGGCTGCCCGACATGGGTGAAAATCCCGATCATCCCTAAGGTAAGTATTGACTAACCTAATTCCCTCCCCTAACCCTCCCTTAGGGGTGCCTAACCCTAACCTTCCCCCAAGTGCCTAACCCTAATCCCCCCTCTTAGTGCCTAAACCTAACCCCCTTCCCCGCCACCTAACCCTAAATCCCCCCCCTGGGGGTGACTAACCCTAACCCCCCCTTCCCCTAGCCTAATCCTAAATCCCCCCCGGGAGCCCCTAACCTAAACACGTGGCTGTCCGTGCCCGGCATCACTTCGATCGGGATGCCGGTCTCCCAGTGCCGGTAAAATGACAGGCGTCTAGATTTAGACGCCTGTCATTTAACTCTCGCCGGGATTAAGCAGTCAGGAAGCCAGCTGTTGGGATTAGGTCCGAAAAATGCTATTGTCAGGTCTGAAACCCGTTAATTGATAAATATGC